>WOFM01000502.1:1167933-1359800 GCA_011428145.1 Ericerus pela
AACCATCAATTATTATCCATAATTCCTATGATGATTCAGTAAGATTCATCACAGGAACAGACTTACATCATTGTAACCCAGAAAAACAATTATATTATCGACCAGATAACAGAGGATCCATCAAAGTTTCCTCATGTGTGAAAACTTTATTTTTCTGTAAATCATATAATGATATTCTTAAATCATGTTCTTTTTGATGTGAAACAAATCCTGGTAATACGATTGTACACCAATTTGCTGAAAACAAATTTGCAATTACTAATCTTTTACATCTATTTGCTACATATACCCTATCTTCCAAATATGTTGAAATTTTAACAATATCGTCATACCCACGAACAATTATTTTAACAGTTCCATGTCATGTTCAAATTGAAAACACATTGGAAAACAATTTCTCTGAAATCATTATTCCAAGACTTCCCACTGTGCCTCCTCCCCCCATACAAAAGTGAAATTCTTGAGCTGTGCTACTACTACACTCTCTAATTGAGTATATCATCCTGTTTTGGTTACTACACTTAGTGCCGTGGCGAAGACTTATTTTTTCCAATGTCTAGTGTAAAATTTCAAAAAAATGAGATAGAAACACAACGGTTGATCCACAGGGGCAGAGGGCAGTCCCCACCCAGTACAAATTTACTCTAAATAAAATAAATGTTATTTTTTCTTTTGCTGATGATGAGATTTTAAACCTATTGTGAATTTTGGAGGCGATATATGGGAAGTAACTTTTATATCTGAATAATAATTATGTGGAGTACATACGCATTCAGTGCCAAAAACTCCAGTGTAGAGTACGTGTACTACATGCCCCAATGAAGTTGCCGCCACTTCATGCAAAAATTGAATGTCCAAGTTCAAGACTTGACTAGCTAGACCAAGGTGAAGACTCAGACTGTAGCATATAGGGCTCATTTTGATTTTTTTTTTTAGCATTATATACAGTTTTCTTCTCTATTTTCATTTCTGAAGCGCACATGTAGACAAAGGTACCAACAGCTGGCTTCCAATTGAACTTGGACCACTATCTTCTTCACTTGTTTTACTTCACTTTTTTGTTTGACAATTCTGGACACTTATATACTGGGCGCCATTCTTTTTACACACCTCTTTTTGTAACATGTTCAAAAGTACGTTTAACTTAAAACCTAATTTTGCAGTTATGAGTTCATAAATTTTTTCAGTTTTCTTATGTAAAAGTTTCTTTTTATGATTTGTGATCCTAGTTTGTTATTTCCCAGTTATTTAAAGTAGGTATATCAGCACCTCAGTCTTCAACGTGGTTTGCAATGGGTTGGAATTTTTCAAATGAAATTTAACATTTCAGTTTTTGGTTCAGTTGTACAGTGGTCACCTTAATCCAGACAAAATGGGCCGAAGTTACTTTGTTCTGATTTCCTAGAAAAATGGATTAAGCAGAGGAGACAAAACAACAATTAATAAAATAGTATAAGGTTTAGGGCTCAGACCACCGATAACTGTCACCACCATAAGGCAGGCCAATATTCGTCTTCATGATGTTAAACAAATTGCACTATTTACGTTTGATTGTAATTACTTGCATATACATGCAAGTAATGTACAAGTACCAAACTGTGACTAATCTCAACAACAAGATGATGTCACGATACTGTACATGAACTGGCCCATCATTTCTTATCACTATAAGAAATGACGCAACCGTGCTGTTCACACAAACATACGTAATTACTATGTATGTGTATTGGTGTGCGTGTAATTAAGCCTGTATATAAACCGTCTGAACCGGCTCTAAAATTGCCAGTGTTTGCCCAGGTTTTGGCTTAACCATATGTTTAAATATGAAGTGGTTGAACATGCAAAATCTGAAGATTACCTTCTGGTGAGAATATCTTTTCACAAGGTATTCCACAATTAAAATGGGTTATTCTTTTTTCATAAATTGATTCGAAGTATAAATATGTGAAATTTGTATGTGAGCTAGGTCCCTTTAATTTCATTGCTGAAAACTCAAAATGAAGTGTGTGTCCATTGTTTTGCAATCATCAATTTCATTTTTGGAATTCATATTTTTGACTAATAGTGCGCTTTTTGTTGGATTTATGCACCTTAAAACTTGATTGAGCAAGATCAAGATTAAACGTAAAACTTGAGAAAAAATATGAACAAAGTACTACATTTCTGGTTCAACTTAACCTTAATCCGTGGTTCAAAATTTGTTTGGTTTTACAATAAATTACATATCAGTTGCAGTTCAACTAAATCAATGTTTTTTTCAACTTTTGCCATGTTTCACAAGATATTCACTTTTTATTGGTGAAAATTTAATTTGTGATGCTGAAATGCAAAATAAAATAAATAATAATTGATAAAATGATAATATTTCTGCGATATTTGAGAATTGGATAGTGTTTAGCAACCAATAAATTTGCTTTTGATACATAAAAAAGTGTTTGTGATAAAATAGCCAATAAAAAACTTGAATCAGTAGTTAACTCATGGAAATCCTAGGAAAAATATAAATTGTGGCTCACGATGATCGAACTTGGTTCAGTGAATTATAAAACTAGCCTTTAAATGATTTTTAATTACTAGTGTTTAATTTTTTATTTAATACATTATCAGAAAGGCAATGTTTACGCTGGTATTTTGTAATTGAAAAGTAGCTTTTATCATTGATGAATGTAATCTTGATGTAAACAAACGCGTCTCAATTCAGAAGTGAAGCATCTTTTCATGTGAAAGCACATTCTCTTTTCATCGAGGTAGATTAGACTTTCTGAATGAAACTCTTAATCTGCCACAACGAGGAGGTTGACATTTTGTTTCATTTATTATAATTTTTCATGAAAGACTCTTCATTCCGATCGAATGTTAACATTTTGTTGTTTTCTAATCATCAATTATGTGATTTCTGAAAATGATTTTCACGTGATTATTTGAAAAAGTTAAACAAAAAATGTTAATAACCAAAGGATGAAATTTAGATAGATAGCCAAAGATTGCAAATCGCAAGAAATATCAATGTCCTGGACCTGATGGGGAAAAACAAACTGAAATGAGCTGGCCTGCATACCACTTGGAACCAAGAGGTCTTCCCTCAAGGTATCTCACATAACTCCCTATAACTAATTGTGGTAAAGCCTTAGATCAAAGGAAAAACAATCTTCTTTACATTTGAAATGAATTATATTACACATGGTAGTTACCTATGTTGAAACCTATTGTTGAAGTTGAGACAAAGTTGATGTTAAGAGTCCTGTAGATGATCTATCGTAGTTAACTTCAGGTGTGATGTTGAAATTGAAGTTGTTTTGAATCAGCTTAATCTCCCTTTTATCTTCACCTCGCAAATTGGTATTGAATTAAGAAGGTTTAGAGAAAAAGTAACTCTAAATAAAAAACTTTCTTATTTTGAAACTCTTCTTTATTATCGTGAGTGTGAACAGAAATAGGTACATTCTACTAATATAGCTAGTTAGGAACAGACTCCTGTTGGTAGTGTGAACATTTCTCATCACACCACCAAATTGTTATCTTTAAGATCTTTCAACTTCCACGTCAGTTAGTTTGATATTATCATCATTGAGTTCCATTTTCTTAATTATTACACTTTATAATCTGTATCACTGATTCACATAAATAATCGATTGTAGGACAACATGAGAATAAATTGAGAAATTGAGTTTATTTTATTTGATTGGAAGTTAACGGACTGAATATGATTGATATTACGAATCAATTATTTAATTATTATCAATAGAGAATTCAGAAGAGATCTCACAATTATATAAAATACGTATCTTCCTCAACAAGGCTCAAAAGTGAGTTTACATTACTCGGTAATTTCTCATTCGCTGCGCTTGTTTTGTAAACTTCCCTCACATGAAAAACATTCACTTTTGAACCTCGGTGTGTAATATACTATTTCTTTTTCACAATGATTAACATGTAAGTTGACATATTATTATGTGATAGATAACTAGATACCTACCTACCTATGTTGAGATTTTTATGCACCCATCTATCGAAGAAGAACATGGTGGTAGGTTTGATTTAGTCATCAATAAGTTAACTGATTACTCTTGTTAGCATGAACGAGACTAAGACCAAGACCTTGGCTTTCTTTTGCTTATCGCACTTTCAATAATACGATACACGTCAATACACTCTCAGCAGAAGCCGTGGTAGCCACTTGATTTTGGATTTTAAAATAAGACTCGAGTATTGTCCAAATTTCAGCACTTTGAAAGTAGGCATTCTGGAATTTAGAAAAAAAACAAAAAAACACGTTTTTTTTAATCCACCCTTTTGTGAAATAGACATAATGAACCTGAATTCTATTCATGCTGTGTGTTATTAATCTTGCATGGGCACATTATTTTTACTATATCATGCAACACATATTTTTGCATCGGTTGCACCCATTAAATGTGTAAAACGAATAAAAAGAGAGGAAATAAAAAAAAGGTAGCACGTGTTGTCTACTGAAGGTGCGCACACGCTGAACCTGTTTGCTTCTGCGAATGCGAAAAATATTGGCGCACAATGTTAGCTTTTGAAAAATCCATTTTTCAAACCGTCAAACGGGGCGCAGACCTGGTGTGCCGTGGAAATTAAATTCACTTTTTTTCTCTCTTTTATCAAGTTCGATGAAAACAGACTAAATAATAATATACTTGGTGCTTCGTGTCATTTAGTTTCAACATTTTTCATATTTTATTTTAGCCTGTATCTATCTAAACGCCTTTATGTGTACGTACTTCTCTTTTTCAATTTTCTTTTTTTCTTTTTAATCTTTCCTATTAAAAGAGGTTCCTGATCTAAATACTTAATTATTTATACAGGCTAATTAAAATCAAAATTTCGTAATTGAAAATCACGATTTTTGATTTTGATATTTTACTTCTCGAGTGTTTTTGCATTAATAATTTCGCGTGTCAGTCAATCCGAGTACAATTATTATGTTAATGGTCAGTCGTTTGTCGATTTCACGAATAGTTGACTCCCAGTCCGTACTACACGGTCACCGCGATTGACGTCAACACATGGTTGACCTTTGTGGTGGCTGATTTTTTCATTTGTTAATACATTTCCTGTCGTGATTTTCTCTGCTCTCGATTCGTAAAGCGTTACGTTGCTCGTCAAATTATTCCGGATAAATAGACCATAATCCACGAATGATGCAGTCGATGTTAGGCCATTTAAAAAAAATGTAATTCGTATTCACCTCTTCTATTTGTTTTTGTTCTTTCATTTATTTATGTTTTCTTATAGCTGTTGTTCATTCGAAATGTTTTATCATAACCAATGAAGAATCAGTATTGCCATACTGAACGTGCAGAAAATTATATAGTAGCATGATGCCAATGTTTAATGCAAACATATTTTAGCTTCTGAGTGTACTTAGTTAAGATATGAATGCTTGTCACAATGTCACTATATACCAGCTTCTTTTGACTCATTTTATTATTTTATGGCATTCGAAAAAAGAGAAACATTTCAGCATGAGTGAATTCTGCTTCAGCTGAATGAAAATGAGTTGAGCATTCATCATAATACCCACGTATCTAGAATTTCGGAAGTTTTAATCGCATGGAAGTGTCTATCGAAATTACTGCTCATTAGGTTTATCACATTAGTTTCATGGGTAACGTATAAACTTATAATCTATAGGAGTAAAATGAGCTTTGTCTTCAGTATCATTCCAGGTTGACTAAAAATAATAAGTTCTGTAATCTTTAGCTACCGTCAAAATATTTGATTTAACTTCGACGAGATTTAGAGGTGACAAAAATCGAAAAGTTTCGATATCGATATTTAATTACTATTGATACTATCGATAGCTTCGATAGTGCCCCGTTTTCATTACTTTCGTTTTAAAAATACACAAAAAAAGCTAAAAATAAGTCATTTGGTCCGTTACAGTGCAAAAACAAACCTTAAGTGCTAAAAAATTTGGTTATATTATCACGTAATAGTTATTTGTGACGAGTGCAAAAAGTAGGTGATTTTGATGCAAGTGTGAATTTTGCAGCACTCGCCTTCGGTTTTCACTGCAAATCACACGAGTATCAATCAACTATACTTTACACGTGCATCCCACACTATTTTGTGCAACACCCTTCCACTGTCCCTCAAAAAATGGCCGTTTTTTTTTGTTTTTTTTTTTCGTCAGATCCAAATAATAATTAATAATATTTTTTATTTTAAACCAACAATTTTTATTTTATTTTTTGCAGTTTGCTTGTTTTTAGAATGTTTTTGAAAAATAAAGTATATTTAGTTCCTAGTGAGAAATAATAAAAACTGAGAAAGTAGCCAACCCATGCGAGAAATTCATAAGATGTGCGAGAAATTAAAGTTGTGAGTGCGCATGTGCAAAAGATAATTTTTTGACTTCGTGTCGAAATTTGCTACTTTTTATTTCATCAAGGTGCCTAAAAAAACGTATTTTTGTGAAAGGTGCTGCAAAAACTATTTTTATTTAATAGATTGCATATTATGACGGCAAAATGAAGAAAAAATTAATTCAAAAAGAGAATCGAAAAACTGGTATTTATCTTCTTTGAGTGTGTAATTGACAGGGTAGTGAAAGTTCTGTGAGGGCGTAGGGTATTATGAGATGAAGATTTTTTTTGGCTTATGCTGGAAATTCATCATCCAGTATTATGCAGTTAAAATTTTTCTTGCTAATTTTCTTTGGTAGCCAGTTAAAAGGGTAAAATTTTTTGACGGAGTCATGGCCCCTAAGTCTAGAGGTAGCTCCGCTACAGTGCCACTGATTGTACGAGACTCATTCTTCACTAAATTTCGCTGTTAGTTCTGAAGATTAACCCAACTTTTATCTAATTTACGGAATATTAGTTTCATTTCAACTTAGATATGTTCATTTCTGCGAATATCTGATACAAATTTTTCGAAATCTTTTATTTTTATTTAGCTGATTACATATGGTTGCGAAATGAAGAAAAAATTAATTAAAAAAAAAAACTGAAAAAGAAGCATTTATCTATATTTTATGGAATCTTTGCTGTTCTGACAGGTAGTTTAGATATTCCAATATTAAAATGAGGTAAGTAATGACTACTATAATATTGTAGTTCATGTAATATTTTGTAATATAAAATATTTCGCATTGAAAATAGTACTGAAACTCTAACCAAAATTAGTAGAATTTTTGCACGTGTTTTGCTAATAGCTGAAGTTTTGGTATAATGTGTGAGGGTGTTTAATATAAATTAACCAATTAAGTTGATAAAATTTAATCCAGTTCACAAATTTTTCACTCTAACACTTGACCTAATATTTGGTTCCTACGAATGAGTAAATGATATTTGACCTTTAAACTTTATGAATTTTCAAGATTAAATTTGCGAAGTGTTTTTTTTTTTGTTTTTTTTTTTGGAGGAAACAAAATAACACCAGATTTTGTTTTAATGCTGTAAAAATATGTAGTTTTCCTAGCGAATTTCCTTCTTTTTGCGGTCCTCAATAATTATTAAAGAGATAAAGGGACGTTTACGGTAATTTATTAGCTATGTTTTATGACTAGAAGTGCCGCACTTCAGTCCCAGGTACTCGTAACTAAATTCAGTCCGAACGTTTTAGAACAGCTTTACTTGAGAGAAATACTTCCACACTTCTGCATAGAACAACATGTTACCAAAAATAGGTGCTAAAAATTTCGCTTTGTTCTCTAGAAAAAACATGGGTAGGTACTAGGTAGCTATTTGATATTCTACGTGAGAACTTCTTTCCTTTCCTAATTTCCAGCATCTTTGTATGAGCATTTTAGAATTTTTCTCAACTGCCTACCTAGAGGTCAATATTGGGTTTATGATTATTTCACTTGGCAACAATGCTTAGAATAGCGGTTTGAAAAGGATCACTGGAACTTTTTCAGTAAGGAATATTTCTCAGGTATACTTACTGCCAACAGTTTTGAACGACTGAGTGAAAAAATTACTAAGTACCTAGGTTTTCTTTGAAACCCTGGTTAAAAATCCATAAGGTTAAATGTTGGTATTCGTTAGTAGTCGACATTTCTGCGTTATCTTCTGTTTTCAGTTAGAAAAATTTAAAAATTAAGGTCGTCTCACCCAATAATTTTCTTGAATCGACTTAATTTATCGTGATTTCGTAAAGATAAAATGTCAAAATTTATCAGTATTTGATCATTTCTTCTTTTATTTATTTTTTTTTGTCGTCTATATTTAATATTTCAATAAATTCAACGAGAATCGTGATAGACAAAAAACACTGCATAACTTATTCGGTTATTCCTTCTGTTATATTAAATTTATATTCGAAAAAATCCCACATAAGACGACTGTGCTGTGGGTGGTTTTAAGAAGATGACAGAAGTCAATTACCATGTGGGAACCACCGCCCCCCCCAAAATAGATTTCTCCCTCGCTTCTGTCTGGAAAAGATGCATTGACCCGTCGTTTTCCTTCATCTGAACATAATATGTATAGCCTACATAACCTATCTTTTTAATATTTCTTTTTTTCTTTTTCAACTCCGTCGTTTTTTTCCTCTTTTTTTTCTCCTCTATATTTTTTCGTTTTGTTTTGTTTATTTGTTTCACTTTTTTTTTTTTTTTTTTTTACTTTTTTACTTTCCATACTCGGTGAGCTTCTCGGCCACCCACTAATTGACGGCGAACCACTTAGTTCTGCAGTATATAAGATAATCGTTGTGGAGCTTATCTGTGGCCTGGCCTGTCCTGTTCTGTCTGTCTTGTCCTCTTTTATACTATGCTAATTTCTCCCCTGTTACTTGTCCGACTCGTACTAATATACGCGAATAGACATAATTCCCTCTTTGCTCCTTACTTGTGCAGTATCCATATTGTGTATACATGTATATACATAAAATTATTCGAATATGTACTCCTTCGTATGCAGATATACCTTCTATTGCAATATAGGTAATCCATATTATAAGCAAACTGCAAAAAGAAAAAAAAATAGTAATAGAAAATAAAGAAATATACATATACATACAAATGTGTATACATAGGTATACATATATAAGGTACAGCAGATAAACCATTGTTCCTTATACCCAAAGAGAGAACGCTTATATTAATATTCATGAGTATTGTTCGCCCCGTTCGGATCATTATTTTATTGATACATCCGTCTATAAACCATCAGAGAGATGTGTTACAGGTATATAGGTATATATGTATCATGTGTGTATATATATATAGCTATAGAATTAACACAATAGCGATTATCGTCATTAGCGGACAAATCTTTAGGTGTCGAAAAATTTTTTACTTCTTAATAATTCGCAGCAGCTATCCTCGAGTATTCACTTATTCAAAATACAGTTAGACGGATAGACAGACAACCAAAAAAGCACACGTACACACACCCAGAGAGAGGGAGGGAGAGAGACAGAGTGAGAGAGAAAACGCTATCATAATGAGAACAGTTTTTAACTAGGTGAGCAAGGTGACGAGAGAATTTTCAGCAAAAATTAAAAAAAAAAAAAAGAAAAAAGAAAGAAAGATTCTAGGAAATTGTAGACACGTTAAGATATTCTACTTTTTGTTGGTAGGTATTGTCTTTTTGACATATATTTTCAAGTATTTTACTATAGAGACTTGGAGTTTTTTTTTTTTTTTTTTTTTCTTTTCTTCTAAACATCGATATTTTCCAATTCAAATGATGACTCGAGTAGATTTGTCAGCGTGAACTGTTATCGAACCATTTGAATGCTTCAAATACACGAAACCATTAAACATTCATTATTCCATTTATGGATGCTAGGAAACGAATAGGTATGTGTACATAATTAATTTTCTATAGGTGCCAGTATTATTATGGTTAATAAATACTTTACACCAAACGGTAAAAATAAAAGATAAAAAACAGCTAAAAAGTTTGAAAAAAAAAAGAAAAAAAAAGAAAAAAAAAGAAAGAAAGATCGGAATGAAGTGGAAAACGGATTCGGGAGTGTGGAGAAATGCAGCCGTCAGTCGCAGAGTCGCAGCATTTTGACAGTCTCAAACAAGTCTAAGAAAGTATTAAACGTAATCTCATTAGTTTGAATCGTAATATCATGCAAGGCTGATACAACATTTAAGAAATGACGATGCGAGGCTACAGTGCTTAAATTTATCACGAGTTAACAACAGGGATGTCCCAACTGGAAGGGTTAGGATGTAAGTCATTCCCCCAGCCAAAAAAATCAGTCGAAAAATCCGCAAATTTTGAGAACTGTCGGCAAATCCGAGTATTTTTAATAAACAGACTCATAAAAAAAAAAAAGAGGTTTTCAAAAGGCTATAGTTTTTTGTTTTTGGTAGTCGACACATTCCAACGTCTTGCCGCCCCAGAAATAAGAAATTATCACGTTTTTAGCGATGTGAATTGAGAAGAAACCACAAAGAACTAACCTTATCAGATTTTTCCTGGCCACTCTACGTCATAACATATTTACCCCGAAATCACAATTTTTTTACTCATTAACGTTTTGAAAATAACCGCAAAATTGAAAGTGCACCCAACAAAAACCTCTATAAAAACATAAAATAGTAATATCACATATAGTGTACCTACCAAATCGAAATTGTGCCCTATGTAGGTACACTTCGCTCGAATTAGCTTTTCCACACGTTCAACAAGTGTTTCGTCGATTTCTCACTGTCTGTATTAATAATTCTGTACCTATCGATTATTATTCGGTGCCTGCAACTTACGAAGTCATATTTTCTCTTTTTCTCGTACCCCTTTCGTCTCATCGCGTGGAATTTGTTAGCATATATTATAATATTATGATTGTACGAACGAGTGCAGTACCACATTATTCAACGACGAAGGTTAGGAATTTGAAATCGAAAGGGCACATTGACGAAGCCTTGATCTCATTGGAAAATGATGTTGACTGAATGTTGTGAATAATATTTAGGGAACTGTACCGTACCTATGGTCTACTTTATCGTCTGTTAACATGCATCAGCGTCAGTTGGCACCGTTTTGGAAAATAGAACTCTTTACTCACTTTTCTAATCGTCTAGTATGCATATAGGTTCAAGGACGAAAAAGGGCTTTATAATGCTGTATAAGTTATGTGTTAATGATGGCGGAAGGCGATATAGTGGCAATATCGAATACCTCGAGTACCCTACATATAGGTCGTTTTCTCTACTCCCTCAGTATAAAATATCATAAAATTTCAAGAATTAACAAAAAAAAAAAAAAAAAAAAAAACAAAAAAAACGAAAAAACGAATGTGAAATCGCTACTGCAGACTTTTGCTACTGGTGGGATGGTTTGGGCGTAAAAAAAAAAAAATTAAACGTGACTAATTCGTAATGAAAAATATCAAGGTGTTTTTTCTGATTTGGTTTATCTGCCAGGTATCATAAAAAAAATTCGTATTTTCTTGTCGGTCTCGTCGTTATCGTTCCTTGACTTCAAGCTTATCAACGCTTTTATGGATACAGAATAATATATGATATTATGTAGAGAGTAGCTAGGGTGACTTAACGAAGATCAAATATATATCGTCGTAATTGTGCGTATTTTTATTAAATATAAAGGAGGCATAGGCACAGGCGTGCGCAGAACTCCAAAGTCATAGGTGCTGAAAAAATACGAAAAATTTTTTTATACCACACAATTTTTGCCCGTTTGCCTTTCCTAATTTTTGGGGGCCTTAATTTTTGCGAAGGGTCAATTATTGTTGTAGGTAGATATTGTAGAATCTACCTTCATATATTATATATACATATACACACATAATGTATACAAAATATAATAAAATTTGTGAACTATCTGGAAGGCGCATTTCTTTATGGACAGAGGCAAAATCTAGCTTTGTCCATCTTTGTCAAGTTCGATGATGGGCTGAAACCACCCATTAGTTTCGAAATGGAGACTGTTCAAATTTGAAATTTTTATATAATAGGGGTAGGCGTATTTCTTTTCGGATTGGGGTAAAATAGTTCAAAGATTGGCCGAATCCGCCCATTTTTTTCATAACGGTGACTATTTGAAAATGAAATCTGCAGACAATGAGGGCAGCTAGCAGGCGTAATTCTTTGGATTGAGATAGAATTTTGACATGTGTCCACTTTGAATCTATATATCTCAGTGAAGTTCAAAGATGGACCAAATCAAATCTGCTCATTAGTTTTTGAATTACAGCTGTTTGAAATTTTCTTAAATAATCAACATTCATAAGCCTCCAGCATCTCACCTATGGGGCTGAGGTAAAATTTGGTAAGAACCATTTTGGTACAAAAGTTTTTGAATAATATTTTTTATACAATACATGATCAGAAAGGTAATGTTTACGCTGGAATTTTTCAAGTAAAAAGTAGTCATTGATGAATATAATTTCGATATACAGTGAATCCACTTTCATGTAAAAACGTAAAGCATCTTTTTACATAGAAGCATATTCAGTTTACATCGAGGTAGAGGTTACATTTTCTAAATTAAACGTTAAATCTGCCACAATGAGGAGGTTGATACTTTATTCCATTTTTTATAATTTTCCTGGCAGACTTCATCATTATGATAGAATTTTAATGTTTCGTTGCTTTCTGATCATTAATTATATAAAATATCTTCCTCAAAAAGATTCAAAAGTGAGTTTAAATGACTCAGGAATTGCTCACTCGCTGCACTCATTTTGCAAACTCCCTTCAATGTAGATTGCTCACTTTTGAACCTTGGTGTGTAATATACTGTTATTAGGTTTTTTTCTTGTAAAACCCTTTACTTTTCAGTAAAATTGGAAGAAAAGAAAACAAATATTTTAGCCCCCTGAAGAGACATCTTGGAGGTATGGATGATAGCTTTTTACCACCACTCAGGAAAGGGTCCTGAACATTTTCTAACAAAAAAACATTTCCTACAAATTTTTTCCCTTTCCCAATGGTTTTTCATGCAATTCTCTTGAGCTAAATTAATTAAGCTTATTTAAAATTTTCAAAAAAGTATTGCGAAAACGATAACTGTGGAATACCTTGTCGTGAGAGATATTCTCACCAGAAGGAAATTCTACAGAATTTAAGCGTGTTCAGCCACTTCATACGAAAGTATGGGCAAGCCAAAACCAAACCGAACACTGGCGATTTTAGAGCCGGTTCTGTGAGTTTTTATACCCGTTTTGGCTGGTGCACACAAACACACGTACGTAATAAAATACGTACGTTGTTTAAGTACGGCCAGGTCGCATCATCCCCTACTATCGTAGGTGGCGGCTGGCCGGTTCGTGTACGAATTGTGACAGTGATTGATGGATGATGTCACGATTCGTACTCGTATATTATCTTGTACGTATACGTCGATAATTACGATCGAACGTAATATTGTGTGTTGGTTTAACGTCGCAAGGACGATAAGTTGCCTGCCCTATGGGGCGGCGACTGTCGTCGGGGGTCCGAGCCCCTACACCTCATACCGATGAGTCCCCACAGCTACTCCCCCCCAGTTTTTGCGCTACAAAAACGACCTAAAATGCGCAAGGCCTGGGGGACGTGCGGGTCTACTTCCGTTTTTGGTCGGCCTCCCATTTGGCCAGAGCACTTCCCACCGCGGCTCCAACGCACTCGTATGACTCTCTACGGGCGTTTGCTCGGGCCAGGTAGTTGCTCCGGCTAGTCTCACCCCTGTGCCTCGACTTCGCGTGTTTAGCGTGGGCGTAAGGGTGATGACGGGAGTGAGGGGGCAGCGGACGCTTGAACTCTGGCTTTCTGTGCATCGGGGAGTTTGTATTCCCCGATGTCCATGCAGCCATCCTTGCCCGCTCGTTCGCGGCCCTCTCGGCCGTGAACAGGAAGCCCATCGCTTCCTTCTTCTCTTCGGGTTTCGGCTCCGGCTTCGGGGGTTCCGGAGTCGGAGTCGTCTCCTCCGGAGATCGAGGTGGAGAGATGACTGGTGGCAACGGAGTGGTCATCTCCGCCAGTACATCGGCAACCGGAGGAGCTGTGTCCATCAACAGCTCCTCCTCTATCCTATCCAGCTCCGTTTTCGTTTTCGTCATCTGCTGAGTTTTTGACTTCTCAGCGGATGTCTTAGCGAAGTGGAAGCTGGCGGACATCGGGATAGGTATACGTGACATGATTAGAATGGGTTATTAGTTAGGAGAAGGCACCAAAAATAAAGCTCAAGAAGCGACTAAGTAGTTCAGAAGTTCGAGAACTGCTGTTTTTACCTCATTTTTCGATTTACCTTTACAGTTATTTTTCTTTATTTTCGGATCTTCTTATCTACACGTAGAGGGGATAGCGCTTAAAATTCTCGGCCGTATACAAGTTTTCCGGTTAAGATCTGATCGGTTTAAGCAGAGTTATGCCTGAAATAAACTCAGTGAATATTATTTTTCGAATTCTAAGTACAAAGGAATCTCCGTTTGTGACGTCACGTCGTAGAGATTATCTTTGCGGTTAACGGTACTCGCACGTTGCAATGTTTTGTTTCCGTATTGCACGTGGATTTGTTTATTCCTGTCTTCTTCTTTTTTGTTGGCATTCCTCGTTTGCTTATCTCCGGAGTTTCTTTGTCTCACGGAGTTCCGATATTCCCCGTATGTTTTTAGCGGGTTTCGATTTTTAGTACGGATATTACTTTTCGGGAGTAAATTTTTATTTTCGTCGCATTAACCTCTCGGACGTGCGGGAAGGATGTGAATTTTTGCGTTTTTTCGTACCTGGAGGTCTACCTCTTTTACGTGGTTGTAAGGGGGCCTCAGGATTAAATGTTTTGGTGATCACATCGTCCGAAAATCTCACTGTTTTCTTGAGTTTTTCTTTATGTGAGGTGTTTTTCTCACTTTTTTCGACAAATTCTTCCGTTTTTGTTTCGGAATTCATCTGTGTATTTTCGGGGTTCTCCTTTTGTACCCTTCTAATTCTTTTATCGTCACTTACCAAGTACGCAGGCTTCAATCTGTCGATTGAAATTGTTCTTGGTTCGCCTGCGATGAGTATCACAAAGTTTTTCTCATCTCGTGATACTACTTTATAAGGACCGGCGTATGGTTTCTCCAGCGCAGATCTCATTTTTTCGTCTCTAACAAATACGTGTGACGTATTGGCCAAGTGTTTCGAGACGTAAATCTTGGGCTGGCCATGACGAGCTGCCTGATTTAGGAAGTTGTTGGCATCATTTCTTATATTTTGTACCATTATTTCGGGGCTAACTTCTTTCGATTTTGTGAAGAAGTCCCCTGGAAGGCGTAGCTCTTCGCCGAACGCTAATTGCGCTGCAGAGTGACCTGTATCAGTTTGTAGGGCGGATCGAAGGCCTAAGAGGATGGTAGGGAGTACTTCTACCCATCTCTTTGTATCGTGTGACATGATGGAGGCTTTGAGAGCTCTATGCCATCTCTCTATTTTGCCATTGGCTTGAGGATGGTAAGCTGTGGTATGACTGTGTTGAACACCAAGCTTATTTGCCAGCTCTTTAAAGAGCGAGCTCTCGAATTGGCGACCTTGGTCCGTGACTATGACTTCCGGTACGCCATACCTCGCAATCCAGGTATCGTACAACCTTGCAGCTACTGTTGGAGCTGACATCTCATGAAGAGGGATTGCTTCCGGCCATCGTGTTGCCCTGTCTATTATCGTCAACAGGTATCTGTGTCCTTGGGATGGTGGCAATAGGCCTACCAGATCCATATGAACCGTTTTAAACCGCTGTGTTTGTTTGAATGATTTGAGGGGCGAGCGAGTGTGTCTTCCTACTTTGGATTCTTGACAGTTCAGGCAACTGCGAGCCCATTTGTTGCAGTCAGACTTCATTCGTGGCCATACAAATCTTTCTGAAATTTGTTTAGCACTACATTTTGGCCCAGCATGTGACAGGTTATGTACACTGTTGAAAGCCAACCTGCGATATTTTACTGGTAGAAATGGCCTATTCTTACCTGTACTGATGTCACATGTTAATAAAACATCAGTACCGGGAATTTTTCGCTGTCTCAATTTGAGGGTAGTATCATCGTTCGATAACAGCCCCTGCAATTCTGCATCCTTAAGCTGTGCTTTAGCTATTTCAGCATAAGGCAATTGGACAGGAACCGAGATAGCTTCGATTCTACTCAAGGCATCAGCTGGAGTGTTAAGTTCTCCACTTATATACTGAATGTCTGTAGTCAGTTGGCCAATATAGTCCAACTGTCGTGCTCTTCTCGGAGATGCCGGTTCTGCTTTTTGTGTGAAGGCATATGTTAGGGGTTTATGGTCAGTATACACAGAAAAACATCTACCCTCTAACTGGTGCCTGAAATGCTTCAACGCAGCAAAAATTCCGAGCAATTCCCTATCGTATGTGCTGTAATTCTTTTCGGTTTTTGAGAGCTTCCTCGAGAAGAAAGCTAGCGGTAATTTGATGTTGTTAGTGTCCAGTTGGTACAATGTTGCACCAATAGCAAAGTCTGATGCATCGGTACTTACGCATAACGGCAGACTTTCGTCTGGATGAGCCAACAGAGTTGCATTTGCCAGTGTTTCTTTGATATTTTCAAAGGCCTGTTCGGCTTCTTCATTCCATTCGAGTGGAGTTTTATCTTTCTTTTTACTTGTCTTTATTAGTGCAAACAGCTTACTTTGTTCGGCTGCTGCATTCTTCATGCAACGTCTGTAGAAATTCACCATCCCCAAGAAACGCCTAAGTTCTGCGACATTTGAGGGCTTCGGGAAGTTCAATATTGGCTCTACCTTGGTCTTCAAGGGGGAAATGCCTTCGGTCGAGACTTTGTAGCCGAGGAAGTCAATTTCGGTCTGTGCATATAAGCTTTTGCCTACGTTGATAGTGAGTCCGGCTGCGTGTATACGCTGTACCACGGCTCTCACATTCTCCTCGTGCTGATGCTCACCGCCTTCTGAGCAAATGCAGATATCATCCAGGTATGCATATGCAAACGGCAATTCCCTAAACAGTCCATTGATAAATCGTTGGAAAGTTTGTGCTGAGTTGCGTAGTCCAAACGGCATTCGAAGGTATTCGAATAATCCAAAGGGGGTTATAACCGCTGTCTTTGGAACGTCCTGGTCGGCCATAGGAATTTGGTGGAATGCCCAGTTGATGTCTATTTTTGTGAACATCGTTTTACCCTTCATATTCGCATTGAAGTCCATTATATTGGGGACTGGGTAGCGATCAGGAACTGTTATGGCGTTTAAGGCTCTGTAGTCGCCGACAATTCGCCACTCTCCACTTGCTTTCTTTGTCATGTGGATAGGAGAGCTCCATGAGCTTTTTGAGGGGCGACATACGCCCTCCTCAACGATGCGATTGAAGTACTCTCGTGCCGCTTTGAGTTTGTCGGGTAATAACCGTCGTGCTCTAGCATGGCAAGGCTGTCCTTTGGTTTCTATGTAGTGAACCGTGTCGTGTTTGTACGTAGGATGCCTGCGAATTGAGGGTTGAGTGACTCCAGGATAGTCTGACAGGATCCGTAAGAGTTGTCCGTCGACTTTAGTACAGCTGGATATGTTTGTGTCCAGTCTGTATGCTAGCGTTTTGCCTTCCACACTTTTATTTTCACTATTGATCAGTTTACCGTGTTTGAGGTCGATGATCAGGCCATAGTGTGCAAGAAAATCTGCACCCAGGATCGGGTTTGGAACGTCTGCAATCGTGAAGGACCACGTCATATTTTTGCTGAGTCCGATGTCTACTTTGCTTGTCTCAAGTCCGTATGCTGGAAGGTTTTGACCATTCACAGTACGGAGATAGTATTTCGGAGGAAGTACTTTCTGGGTTCTATTTACTGGCAATATGCTCAGGTCTGCTCCCGAGTCAATTAAGTAACGTCTCCTGTTTGTCCTGTCCTTGATGAACAGGCGGCGTGAGTATTTTCCCGAGGGGTCTTCGGCCGCACAGATGGCCCCTCGTTCTAGTTTGACGCTTCCTTGTTAAAGGTTTTACCCCACCATCTGCACCTGTTGTTACATTTGGTGGCCTCAGCGCCAAATCTATTATGGAAAAAGCAACTCTTATCATCCCAATTTCGAGACTGGGTTTTGGGAGATGATGTTCTAGGGGGAGTTGAACTCTGACCCCTGCTTCCGGAACTAGATCTGCGGTCTCTTGACCGGGACTGACGTCCTCTGCTGCTGTTGCTATTGTTGTTGCCTCTGCTTTTCGATCTTTGTCGCCAGCTGCTATTGGTCTTCGTCGAGCTTTGGCTTTTGTTCCTTTTTACTTCCTCGGCCAACTGAGCTATTTGAGCTCTAAGTTGAGCGAGTTCCCCAGTCTCTGCAGATACTGCGCTGACCACTGGCTTTGACCTTGTGTATTCGAGCGCATTGTCTGCGGATTTCGCGAGGAAGTCCAGATCCGCGGATGTATTGATTACCGTGGAACCAACGGCGGCTAGGCACTGCACAACACTTTGTGGTAGTTGCTTACAGAACTGATTGCCTATGACAGAAGGGGCTACGATATTGTCCGCCTTCTGTCGTAACTTCGCCATGAAGATTGAGGGTTTGTCGTCCCCCATCTTCATACCACCCATCACATCGTCTATTATTTCATTTTTTGTTTTCCCGAATACTTTTTTAATTTTCTTGACGAACCAGGCATACTTGTCCTCTTCTGTCGAAGGGCATTCCATAACGTCCGGAATGTGGCGGATTATCTGCGGGGGCATGCCTCCACAGATATGTGTGTACCGCTGGTTCAGAGTTATGTTCTCTGTTCTGAACCTGCCTTCTAATAGAGTCAACCATAATTCTACCTCATTCGGTAGAAATTCCGGGATGTCTATCCTTCGTCTATAGAGATTAGGGTTCTGTCCTGGTTGCATTTGTAAAAGTTGCAAGATTTGGGCCAGGACTTCGGGTGTCAGCTGTGGCTGACTACTGCCTCCCTGTGATGGTTGCGGGTTTTCAGTTGGTGGTGGAACCATTGCTGTGTCTTTTTGTTGACAAGCGTATTCCACAGTACTTCTGTCTTCCTTTCTGGTCGAAAACACTGGCTCCTGTGTTTGTAGGACAGGTGTTTTCGGGTCGGAACTTTGGCTTAAAGTCCGACCACTTCTCAACGTTTTAACTGCAAGATCTTCTTTATTTATTGCAGTTCCCAGTCGTGCTAATTCTGGGTGTTGAGGGCCTTCTTCTATGTTTGCTAAATTCAATGAGTGTCGAGTCGAAGTCGGGGGAGTTGGGGGATGAGTCCAACCTTCTTCCTCCAGGTCTACTGTCTGGTTTCTCCTTGTTTGTATATTTTAAGGAGAGGGGTATAATTTCCCACTTCAGTAGACTCTTACTTCGACGACCTAAAGGTGTCTTAGTCTGGGTAAAAAAATATTTTTTAATTTGCCGAGCAAGCGAGAATCTCGCCAGCGCTACTGCGCCAAGTTGAATTAGCGCCGAAGCGCCTAAGACTCCTCACGACGTGGCCGAAATCACGTCGAGGTCACCACTGTGGAATACCTTGTCGTGAGAGATATTCTCACCAGAAGGAAATTCTACAGAATTTAAGCGTGTTCAGCCACTTCATACGAAAGTATGGGCAAGCCAAAACCAAACCGAACACTGGCGATTTTAGAGCCGGTTCTGTGAGTTTTTATACCCGTTTTGGCTGGTGCACACAAACACACGTACGTAATAAAATACGTACGTTGTTTAAGTACGGCCAGGTCGCATCATCCCCTACTATCGTAGGTGGCGGCTGGCCGGTTCGTGTACGAATCGTGACAGTGATTGATGGATGACGTCACGATTCGTACTCGTATATTATCTTGTACGTATACGTCGATAATTACGATCGAACGTAATATTGTGTGTTGGTTTAACGTCGCAAGGACGATAAGTTGCCTGCCCTATGGGGCGGCAACTGTCGTCGGGGGTCCGAGCCCCTACACCTCATACCGATGAGTCCCCACAATAACAATAACAAATTATATTTGAAACAAGCAAAACAATAAAAAGTGAATTGGGTTACTAAAAGATAAATTCATACATAGGAATGGATTATTTTATTATTATTTATTGTCTTTTCTATAAAAGAGGTCATGGGTGTCAGACACCCACAGGAACCCATGTGTGTATGCTCATGAGCATAGGCCTGTACTGTAATAATATTTTTGTCTGTTGGTAAGAGTTCGCTAGGGAAACGTGAGTTCGAAAATTTTTATTTATTTAAAAGTAATAAATATATTATAATTATGTAAATATTTTTGCAATTAATTCACAACTGTGGTAGACAAGAAAAACTCGAATTGTATAAGATGATGTAATGACTGAAAAAATTATGAATTACTTTACATTCTAAACTCAAAAATTAAGAAAAATAAACTTGTGCCGTCTAAGATAAAAAAAAATTCGAATTTTGAATCCAAAGGTCAAGTGAGGTAGATTCATTGCTCTGAACAAATTTTCAGCTTTGTACAGACATAAGTAAAAAACAAGTAAGTAAATAGTTTTTCTTAAAAATGAATATATAATGTTTGAAAAAAAAGAAGAGAAAAAATCAGGACCAAACTCAAAATTTGAGGAAAATGTGACAAAATTATAAAGTGTAAAATGATCTTGATAGTTAAAATAATCATACTTAGTTTGAAAAATTATTGGTTTTAGTTGTATTTTTCTAAATTCAACCAGCATAAACATGATGTTCGGGGTGAGTTAAAATTCTCGTGTATTTTAAAGGAACGTGAATGGTAAATAGAATTTAGCCATAAATAATGGTACAAATTTTGTAAAAAAAAAAAACATTGAGGCTAATTCTACAACTTGACTGCAGTAAATCAAGACTGACAGTTGTAACCATGGGACTTAATTTTCATATTTTTAAATTATTTAAATTATTTTCTTTAATTATTTCTTTTTCGGCACTCACGTCTAATAATGGAGATACATACTGCTGACTGTCTACGAATCGGACCATCATATTTTTCTTCTTTCTTAAACTCTTTTCTTTTTTTCTTGCTTCGGCACATTTGTTCTAGGCGCCATTATCTTTACTTAGCTGATTTTACATTCCTCATAACTTTATGTTTTATCACTTTGACTTTTAAAATATGTTGGTACCTCCGCTTCCTACGTGTCCTCATGCGCAGCTGACTGATTACTTTTTTTAATTAACAAATTTTTGGTTTCTGATTTTGTAACATATTAAGGTATGCACTCATTTCTTTTTCATATGTATGTATTTAATACGATAATAACAATATGTGTTAATTCTTTCTTCAACTTCTTTGTTGTGTAGGTAATGTGTGTGAGGTGAGAATGTGTGAGCTCGATCCCAAATTAATATGAATGTTCTGATGATGAAATACAATAAATGTCCGTACAGTCATAACTTACATTCTTCTGATCTCTTCTTTCAACCATTCTTATTACTATGTCTGCCTTTTCCACACTACACAGTGTAAGACCAAGACCAAAACTTTGATAGTTTTAGTTCTGGTCTTAATCTAACACATTTAGTCTTTACCCTGGTCTTTTATCAATATTTACCCATAGTTTTGGTTTTACATCATCATTCTTAGTCTTAAAATTATATGATACAGGCCTCGCACAGTCAAGTTAGTTTTCGTGTCATTCCCAGACTTTCTTACAATATTTCCACCATTATTTTTTCAATGGGTAAAACAAAAACTTCCCACTTAGGTACATTGTGCCAAAACGTACTAGAATATATAATACAAAAAAATGTATTTATGTAATACCTGTAACAAGATTGCGATTATCTGACACTTTGTTAGAATGTTTGATGTGTAAACATCTTAGCACTCGGTTTACAGTTGGGGCTAAATGAGAATTATGATCTTCAGATTTGTGTAACTGTAACTCTTACGATTATAACTCTCATTTGTGTGTGTTACATAACATTTAGGTGCATGGTTGTGTGCATGCACAATGCGTTCTACATTCACACAACGACATTATTATTATGTTTACACATCAATCCTTTATGAGTATAGCCTCAGCCAAACATACATCTTTTTTCCTCAGGTCTTATATTTGGTCTTGTCTTTAGTCAGGCAGTTGAGAGACACTTTTACCTAAATCTTTTTCGTAATGAAACTTTTTCCCAACATTTTAAATTACTAAAGATTGTGAGCAGTTAGGTGTGGTAGGTTGTTTGTGATAAGGAGAAGTAGGTTATAGGCTCTAAGTTGTAGTAGAAATATACCATCTGAGTTTCTACTTTTATCTATGAAAAAATTCATAATACTTATTGTTATCAAATATCGTGAGTATGTTGACAATAATGATGTGATTACATACTTGCATCCTGATAATGATACTGTTGTAACTTCAAAATTGATTTTTTTGGGAAATCGAATTAGAAAGTTAGCTATATTATAATTAAATGAAAATTAGACGAATCTGTTTGAATACTTCATCATTAATTAATAAATACCTTTAACTTCATATCATTCACCTTTGGAACTATGAAAAATTAATGTAAATATATCTATGTGGAATATAAAAAAAAGGGGTGGAAGTAATCTCAGTGTTACAGAAAAAAAAACAGTGAATGGAAGTTACAATAGTATTCAAAAATTATTACAACAGTATTCTCTAAATTGAAGATCATATTATGTGGAAGTTACCGTAGTGTTTACCATCTGTTACATTATGTTACTTACAACGATGAAATCGATGCAGTAATTTTGATAATACTGTTGTTTGTTACTTATAACAATGAAAAAATAATCAACAAATTCGAAATTGTTGATGTATGTAACATACTGCAGTGTTATCCCAAGAGGTCTGACAAAAATCACATTTTTAAATTCTATTTTCATCAATTATCTAAAGGAGTTTTGATGATGGAAGTTACTGCAGTACCTAATACATTCGATTCCTCATAAAACATTGTATATGAATCGATTAAAGTATTGAAATTTTTAATTTGGAAGTTACAACAGTATACATTCTCAGGGTGTGATTATATAAAGATGAATTTGGGAAAAAAATTCGATGAGAAAAACAATTTTGGAAAAAATGTACCAAAACAATTTGATTGTTATTATTTGTTATAAGTTACACCCGAATTGATACATTTTTTACTAGGAATTGAAAGATAGGATGGGCATAAGTAATACCAAGTCCAAAAAAGAAATACTCAAGCTTGGTAATATAATTAATGACGAGCAAAATTGGTCAAAATTTCACAGTTTTTTCTTAATTTTGCTAACAAAATACCAGTGGGGTACACTTTTCCCATTACCAAGAGGTATCTCTGTTTTGGTCGTGGTATTACTTGCGCTCGTCACTTCCCTCGATGGCTAATAAGAAATTAATTCATACTCGTGTGTAACTTACAACGAATAACAATCACGTAAAAATATACTCGCCTAAAAAATAAATTTGGTACTTCTGTCTCACTCCTCTACTGGTACGTGTATTATGCCTCTTCTAATCGACGTGTACTCGACCACAAAAATCGCAAACAAATAATCTAGACTACTCATTAAAAAAACACAAAATAAACGAAGGTTTTGTTAAACCATTCTGCGTTTAAGGTGATTAATTAATTTTCTCAGCGGTGAACAAATTATACAGCACACCAAGTCATCTGGAATAGAGAGAAAAAAACCAGAGAGAGAAACAGAGATCAATGAATCGGCTTCGTGGATGAAAATCCACCCCATAAAGAGTTTTGTTTGCCCTTAAAAAGTTTGCGTTCCACTTTCAATTATCGTTTATTACTGACTGTAGCTGGAGAGTTTGGCCTATATGTGTGTGTGCGTATGGAGAAACAGTAAAAACGAAATAAAGTGTAAGAGTGAGAAAGAGAGAAAGAAAGAAAGAAAGAAAAAAAGAAACTAGAAAAATAAAAAAGGGTATTTATTCAAAGACGACCGATAGATGCAATACACCCTTAAAGTTGGTTTTGTAAAGTTGACAGTCAGCTAATGGTGCAGCATTCGTGATATCCCGTTCGTGAAACTATAAAAATGTGTTAACGCTTGCAAACAATGAATTACCTACATAATGTATAAGAGGAGAGGGAAGAAAAAAATAAAAAGAAGAAAAGAAACGAAACGAAAAGAAAAGACTCCCTTAATTTTTTCCTACACGTTATTTTCATTTAAGCAAGTACCCTGTTTACTTGAAAAATTTTACTTGTGGGTACAAACCCCCCCTTGAAGAAACGGCGTGGGAAAGTCCATTAACGTCCCACCTGGTCTGTAACGTTCCGTTATAATACCTGACGTGTACTTATATTTTCAGCGCAAGCATGTGTATGCGCGTATAATAATGTAATACCTTAAATACTCTATTCTACTGTCTGCATATATACAATCATATGGCAAGAGAGGGGTGAAAAAATAGTCGATATATATATATATATATATACCTATATTATATCCTATATGTATATACCTGTAGTAAAAATAAAAAAGGTCCCGTGTGGGAATGCAAAACGCCCCGAAATCCGGTATACGTATAGTGGTGGTGATTTGGTTGTTGTTGTTGTTGTTGTTGGTTGACGATAAGAAAAATGAGCGGGCACTACGTAGGTATAGGTAAGTATAGGTACGAGTGAAATAACTTTTTTTTTTTTCCTCCCTTCGTCCCGCTAAAGATGTTTATTACTCGTATCTTTTCATCTGGATGTAACGGACATATGAAATTGCATTCGTTTGCAGGCCAATGTACCATTTACTTGGGATGTTGTTGTTTTTTTTTGTTTTTTTTTTCCATCGTAATGGGATAGTACGGTGCGAGAATCCTTTTGTTGTTAGGTGAAAAAAAAAAAAAAAAAAAAGAAAAAAGAAAAGGGGGCCACATTTTATTCGCACCCCTATTTTTACGTCTCTTTCTCACTTGTTTTCGCTCAATCTGTGTTGCTCCATCATCCCAGTTATCTTCTTCGTCGTTTTAGTCTCCGACATCAGTAATACGAATTTTATGCGTGAGATTTTCACCCTTAAAAAAAAAATGCATTCGGCAGTAATTTTGGACGTGAGAGAGAGAGAGCGAAAGAGAGAGAGTGAGAGAGAGAGATAGAGAGAGAAAGAGAGAATCTCGCACAAAGAACTAGATTTTCAGTGTGAGAAGAGAGGCGAAGAAGAATATGAGACATCATTGACAGAAAGAGATACGTAGTCATAACCTATTTTCACACAAAAATCCTCGCAATCCTTTTGTTCGGATTTATCTATTATTTTCACGGATTTTTTCTACCAACTTTTTCCTATTTTTTTTTTTTTTTTTTTAGGTTTTTGTTTCTTTCATTTGACGCAAGCTATTAACCGAATCCATTGTCGATCATAATCTGATACTTTTTGGACGTGACTCAACGTGAAGATTAGTATTACAAGACGTTTGTATGCGTGTGAAATGAGCATTGATTCGGTGTTGGTTCTTGTGGCCAAGACCATCATTTCAGTGGAAGCATAGTGTCGTGAGTAGGCCTTTGGCGGCTATAGCCTATTGATCAGCCGGTGGTGATAAATTAGTTTTTCCCTATGTGTTGCACTTGCAATGTGAACGCAAATGAGGAGGTGGAAAAAATTAGCTGACTATTTTTCTTCTTTTTTTTTTTTTTGCTTGTGTTAATTTTTTATTTGTGTAGACTCTTCCTGTTTGGCTCTATCATTCGCACACTCAGAAATAGAAATTATAGGCATTAAATCATCATATTAGTTGCCTACTTGTAGTTGTATTTTATCAAAATGGACCGCACCTTATTCTTCAAAACATTTTTTTACAAAAAAAAATTAATAAAAAGGATAAAACAATTTTGTTATGATCTGCGATATTACAAAATCACCTTTTTTTGTTTTTTGGACAGAAATTCTTCAAGTAGGTTCCAAATTTCAAGCATATAGTTATGCAGCATGTTTTATATTCTCCAACTGGATTTAAATGCGCAAACTTGTAGGCTTATGTATTATTATAAACTCAGATTAAAATTGAACAGGGCAGTTTTTGGAATTGAATGTTCTAAATATTGAAGATGGTAATAATAAGTATGAGAGTCAGAATCACAGTAACCATTGATTCATTCTGTACAGTACATGCATTATAATATCAATATGAAATATTATTCTTGACTAATTTAGTTTTCTATACTTAACTTAATAATTATCTATAAAATTAAATTTTATGTTTAAACTTGAAAAGTTTTATCTAAAAAAAAAAAAAAAAAAAAAGAAAGTGTTATAACATCCTAGATCCTGATAAAATTATTTTTTCCTTTTTAGTTATTTTTTTTGTTCATCTTTTCTATTTCCCAAACTTTAGTTTTTACCAACTGTGTACGGAGAAGGTTATATGTTTGGTATGTTCCATCTCCGGAACAAACGGAATTTCGTTCACTCAGCACAATTGTCTTACTTTGTAGATTTTAATGAAAGTAGCCTCAAAATGTTCGTGACCATCCGGAGAATGTCCTATAGGCTATTCATATTTGAAAATTAAAAAATTAGAAGAGTTCAAGTAAAGAAAATGAGAATTTAAAGATTGAAAAAATTATTATTTAAAATTTGGGCGTATCTACCAATAAGAGCTACTCATTCAAACTTACGCTACTTTTTTTTTTTTTTTTTTTTTTTTTTCATATAAAATTTATTTATTTATTACAGACCAGTTATAAAATTACAACAATAAGAACAGAAAATGGAAAACGACTCCTTGAACTAAAGACAGAAAGCCTGGCAAAGGTTAATGAATGATAACTAATAACGGCAAAGGTAAGAATGTTCTACCAGATCTCATTTTGTAGTTTATATTCTAATAGGTATTCTATATTCCATTATAGTCTTGACTTTTATCTCTCTCAGAATCCTGTTCTCAACTTCTCACTTTATTTTGAGATTGAAATTTGGTCAATTTATGAAAATTCCGTGTGTTGTTTATTCAAGACATGCAACATCTGCAACACATGCTACACGAAAGTTGCCGTCACTGGGCCAACCCGCTAAAATTTTATAGAACCAACTGGTGGATTTTGCAATAGCCAATTTATTTCATATTTATTCACATTTTCCTCAAAATTTACAGTTTTGATGTATTAAATTAAGTAGGCTATTCTATTTTCAATTTTGTGTGTCACTTTCTTATGAGGTGGAAATGTAGAGGTTGGGTAGATTATGTGATGTTTCGAACAGTGAGCAACATTATTGATGCAGTATAATTATGTCTCCTTACTATGGCACCTTTACTTCGGCCTGGGTTTCAGCTTTTTTTCATTTTTGGAAACCCCGTTTGCAGAAAAAGTCGAGTATAGTCACTATGTAGGTTTAGACTCTTATTACCTATATCTGCCACCATCTTCTTTTTAGTTGGAAGTGAAGAATTTGTAAATGGTATAGAAGTGATAGGGTTTGTTCAGAAACATAATAAAACACTTTGACTATACGTATAGACTTTCGGCGCTAAGTAGGCAGCCATTGTGTACCACATGACGTAATTTAAACTATTTTTATGCGCGCTATCCTTGTGAATTTAAGGGACAAAAGTAATCAAATGTATTCTAAATCGGTGAAATGAAACGAAACATCGAAAGTACGCACCATGTACACGAAAGTTGACTATTATTAGGTCGTCATGTCTTGACATTGCAAATTACGTTAGGCCTATGGAGTTTCACTGGTGCAGCACCATGTATGTATAGTCAAAGATAAAACACTAAAATGAAAAAATAAATTTACCAGAGAAAACGAGGTATAAGAAACGTTTTTGTTATTTGTGATTTTGTTTGTTAATTTCATTTCATTTTCAAGTCGTGAATGGAATATATTTACAATTAATATCTTATAAGATCTGCAACATTGTTCTCATCAGAAATAAAGAGTCACATAATCTGTTGGTTTTATGATTGGTTTTCTTATATTTTATCTTGACATTCCCTTAGAGTCCGGCAGATTCTTAAACATTCGTGTCTGTACTGTATACTTTGATATTTGTGACTTTTTCTCCCCCCATTTTACCGAAAAATAATTATTAATGGTCAAAGAGCAGCTAGAAGCTAAGTTTTTCCACACAATAGTTTAATATATTGCAGGTATAATATGTGGGAATAACCAAGAAAAAATTGGATACGTATGAATGTTCAGAGTTTTTGCGATGGGGGTGTCGAAATTTTGATTTTATGGTACTAACACATTCTTCAACGGGTCTGTCTCACTCCCTGGCTCATTTTCAGTTGCAACAGTAGTGCTCTGAGTTGATCTTTTTTACGCACTTTTTTTTTGTATGTTAATTTTCAATTTTTATGAAAGTTGACAATTTTGTCGTAAAAAAGTTGAATAAATTGGAAATTCACACCTCTTGGCTGAACTGTTTCGAAGAGCAACTCGGTGGTGGAGACAAAAAACAAAAATTTGGAAATGTAACTATTTCAAATAAATGTGAAGGGTTTACAATGTAGGCTATTGTAATCTAATAGAATGATTTAATGGTTGAGGAATGAAATGTGATTAAAATTTTTCAAAAAAATAAGACGGGGTAGAGACTCGTTTGATTTTATTGAACTTATGAGTCATACGACAGTTGGATTGATAAAAAAACTTACTACTAATTTAATGCTGTGAGTCCCAGAATGTGAACAGAACTGAGATTTTAAAATTTAGTGTTGCCAAATTTACGTGTTTTGATAGAGATTTGGTAAATACAAATTTTAAGGTAATTTTTGAATGCAAATTTAAGTAATCATAAAATTTCTCATTTGAAAATTCATTTTAAATGCGTAAGAAACAGCTTAACGTCAGAATCATCTGAAATAAATGATTTTTTTCTTATCTCTGCAATTATGTACGAAAAAAACGAAAAAACAAAAAAACAAAAAAACAAAAAAAAAACAAAAGAAAAAACTCTAGCGCAGCAAGCCTTGCTAGAAAAAGTAGGTTTGCAGAGAAATAATTATGAATTTTGATGGTCACATTAATTTTCTGGAAGTTTATATGTGTTAATAGTATGTTATGATTGTATAAAATGTGTTAGTTGCTGACAAAATATTAAATAATGTGAAATATAAAAGCATTTTTTCATGAAAAAATGAAAAATAAATTAGGATGATAAAGTATGGTACATCATCATATAATTTAAAATAAAACCAATGAAATACAATAAATTTATGGAATAAAAAAAAAGTAAACATGAGCATGTGGTTAATTTTTGTAAAAAGAAAAGTTCATGCAAATTAGAAAAAAGAGGGAAAAAAAGTTTTACTAGAAGTACCATTAAGTCTATCTGCACCAAAATTGGTAGCGTGCTACAATATATTATAATAAATATTTATTTCAAATTTCGTACATATGGTTTCGAAATTCCGCGTTTTGTGACTAATATAAAAACAAAAATAACGGTACTCCGCCAAAATTAGAAGCGTATAACAAAAACCAAAATAAATATTCACTTCGAATTTCGTGGACATGGTGCAAAATTGAGCTTTTTATAGCCAAAATAAAATCAAGTGGTGGTACCGGAAGTACCGTCCGGCCATTTCGCACTAAAATCAATAGGTTTGATCCTTGGCTCAGTAAAAATGTTCGCATCAAATTTCGTGATAATCGGAAAACCAAAATTGCGACCTATATCTTGGGAACAAGAAATTACTAACTTTTTTATTCATACATATATATATATATATAAAAATTTGAGTTATTGGTGCCAAAATTTTCCTGAGATCATGAAACGAAAAACGTACCCACCTCCAACCCTGGGGGCTAATATCGTACCAAGCGTAATAAGTAGATTTTCTAAAGAAAACCTACTTAAAAAGAATCAAGTTCGATGGTGTATAGAACTTTATTAAAAATTCAAGTTTCTTCTAGCGTTAGCTTCTCGTCTTGAGAAAATCCATTTTACACATTTATTTATTTTTGTATTTCGTTTTTTTCATTTTTTTTTTTTCTACACACAGCCTAGGTACATTGCATCGAATAAGTGGTAGCAAAAAAAAAAAAAAAAAAAGAAGCTAAGATCGAAGGAACGAAAAACAGAAATTCTTCGTTCATTTAACACGGCTGGACTAAAAAGTTAAAGAGCTGTAGAAAAGCGAACACGTTCGTTTGTAATTTAAAAAAATTAACACACTCGTTCATAAACGTGTAATAAAGATAATAATTCACCGTAAGTAGGTGGTGTATTTGTGTTGTTGAAATTATCTATGAAAATTGAAGGTGTGTTTGTGTAGGTCTGTACACGTCTGGCAGATATTATGTGGTAGAAATCAGACTGCGTTCGTTTTCTCACTGTACCACATCTTCTGCCACTTTTGCTCCCATTCTACGCACACACGTCACATTGTTTCCATCTTTTTTTATTCGCTCATTCGTTTATTTGTTGTTTTTGTTTTTTTCAAACTTGTCTTCAACCGATAAGAAACAATTATCGAGTATTAAACACATTTTCACGAGCGATCAATGTGTCTGGAACGTAGGTACATGGTGTACAACTTACGCATCTATTTTGTCAGAATGACTACAAATTTGTTGTTCTCCACTCATCGACCTCTTTGAAATGATTAAAATTATGGACGTATTTTCACTTTCAAACTTTTTTTCCTGTTTTACTACCGTTTCCTGTTATCATTGTCTCATAAATATTAGCCAAATTAAGTTTCAAAAATGCATTAGTCCTATTTTTAAAAGTAAATGGTGTAATAATTTGGGACATTTTTTTCGTACCATTCTCGATGGATGGTTAATTCCCAGAACATACGATTAAATTGTAAGAAATCAGGACGTGTTCTGTCATAATTAGGTAAATGAAAATATTTGTCAACCTAAATGTTACGAAACAAATAATGATGAAATATTTGCTGTTACCTCAGACATGTTCTACTTATTGACAGCTAACGAATATGCAGACGAACATTAAAGTCAGCATATTTGTCAGCACAATAAAGTAAAGTAGGTACAGTAAGTATATTTCGACTGAGTAAATTTTTTAGGCAACAAAATGAGGTGACCTGGCAATTTGGTTTTTGACCAGTACTTCACTTGCCATTCTACTGAGTTGAAGACCAGTACACCACTGTTTTCACTCAATTAGTCTGATGTGCTTCAAATGCACCCAAGTTAAGAGTTTACCCGAGAAGAGGCAGGATATTCAGAGGTAGTGTAATAGTGGTAATATTTATGTACAAGAGTTAATAAGTATAAGTGTTTTATTGTTATTTTATTATTATGACTAAAAGTAACAAACAAAGTAGACAGAACAGAACGAGATTTACTTTATTTTGTAGTGTCTTTATTTTATTTGAGCTAGAGACACAACAGACCTATGAATGTTTTTTGTTGGGAAAAATTTTCGAGGGTCGATTCTGTATGAAAAAATGATCAGAATTTTTTTTTTTGTTCTCTCCATAAACGCATACTCATAGAACTGTTTTAGGGTGTCTCTAATTTAAACGGTCCATTGTTCAATTTAAAAATGCATCGTTAGTAAATAATAAACATGTTGCGTATGATTTATGCATTTTGTATGAATGTAGACACAACGAGTAGGAGGAGGCAGATACTAGATCACACCTATTTTTGTTTGTTTACTGATGGATTCTGGTTGAACTAATATCAGCTTCCTACTAAATATTGGATCCGTTTTCTGCAATAGTTTTTCATTTTTCTTTAAGGAGAATAAGGACATCGGATGAAGGAAGTTGGATAAGATATAGCTGATATTACAATAGTATGAAAATCGTAACGTATTTTTGTAATGTAAAAATATTCTCATAAATGTAAAAATGTGGTCAATTCGCTAAAATACAGTCACACGTTTTCTATGTAATCAGCACCTAATTCCATGCTTTCAAAGAATATTCTCACCGCCTCAAAATTCCAAGAATACACACTTTTATCTACAAATTCAGTAACACTCCTACATTCACTCATTCATCCCTCTATTCTGAATAATATAAATTTTTCCTTCAATCCAAAATTATTGATTTTTGTTTTGTGAAAGTGATTCTATTATTTCATATTTAAATCCATCTACAATCTCTGCTAAGACATGGTTTGAAAACCCATAAATAAATCAATGTCTGCTCGAAAGCTGAAAGAAAAAAAATTTAATAACGTGGTTTGTAGGCTAATTTCATAAATCAAAGGACTGCATGAAAATACGTTCTATTGAACATGTCATGTTACCGTATTGTGTGAATTTACATTAAAAATTTTTATAATTTTTCAAGAATATTTTGCTAATTTTTGATTAGTTTCGTGGTTACGAATTTCACGAAGGGGTCTGAAGAATTTAAAAAGTTAAAATAACTGGAAATATAAACAGTTAAAAGTTTCAAAATTAGGAACAATATTAACAGTACCTAATTAGGTGAAAGGGGAGATGTTTCAACCTCTTATATTGACTTTTGTTTTAACATCGATTCAGCAGCTCATCTGGTCTGAAAATTGTTCACTCAAATACAAGAAAACGTGTAAATAACCTTGTGGCTGATATAATCCTAGGTTCTCACTTATTTATTTATTATTATTATTATTTTTTTTTTTGATGCCTATCTCTTAGCTTTAACTTAAACTTCGCAAAAGACGAGGGAAAGTAAGTTCCCTTTCAAGGCTACGAATTTCTAGAATAGTAAAATTAACCTTCGAAACGTTTACAATTTTCTCGCTCCGTTAGAAATGTTTATTATTTTCTTTTTTCCGGATTAGAAGGGAGGGTAGGGTAGGGGGTAATAGTAGTAGTTATCTGCCGTGTACGAGGTGTCAGCTGTTAAAAATTTTGAAAACCTGTTTCACGTTCCAACAAAATTAAATTTTTTTTTCTCAAATTTTATCGCCTCGAATGTAATTATTTTTTTCTTTCCTAGGTACTTTTTTCATTTCATATTTCTTATCCTATTTTTGGAACGGGGTATGTAATTTTCAAAGACGATGCCAATCACCCAATGTTTTTGGTATAATAATCTTTTAAAATGAATTTCATTCGATTCGTAGTGGCTGCCAGAGATGTCATGGTGGCCGAATAATATATAACAATAAAATGTACGTTTCTGTGTAAATGAACAAAATGAAGGAAGAATATCAGCTGACGAATAAGCCAACTTTCAACGAGAAAGTGATATTTTCAGTATTAAGAAACGTTATATACCTATACTATCTACACTTGGAAATTTCCAACGATATTATAAACTCGAAGGATAAAAGGAAAATTTTCCACAATAGCAAGCCGCGGCAGACCTTTTTCAGTGCCAAGTTTTGGGTTTGGTAATTTTAAATTTTCAAGAAAAGGAGTAGTTTACCTAATTTTCATCGACTAGCAACAACCTGCCCAAAATTGTGGATTGTCATAATTTTTCAAAAAGTTTTTGCGTAGATATACTGACTGCAGTAGCGTAGGCTACAATATGTTTCATTCAATGTCAGTTGGCGATCGAAAATTATAATTACATACCTATATTACGAAGTCAGTCAACTGGTTGAGAATTGTTTTGAAATTTTAGCCGATTTTTGTCACATTTCGAATGTAAAAAGTCAAAAATCTCATTCCCTAATCAGTCTCTCGTATCGATAATATTAACTTAAATTATTTGTCGATATTTTCACCCAAAATTTCGTGTCCAAGTGAAACTTATAAATTCATCAAGAAATGTACGATTTCACTTAACGTTAATACAATTTAGTTGATAATAATAATATGTTCCTTTCTATTCAAAAACAGATTATCAGGACTGGCAGTTTGTCTATTGGTTGTCTAAGACCTTGTCACGGCTACGTAATTATTAATCATTGGGATTTTCTCGAGTACCTAGACCTACAACGAATACAGCAAAGTTGCTTATTGTGATCCCTGTTAGTGTAATCAGCCACGTACAGTGATAAAAATTAGAGGTGGCAAAATTTATTTTAGTTATCGATTTTGTTTCGATTAATGCCGCAACATTTCGTTCTATCTTAATTGCGGTTACAGAGTTTCTCATTAATCATATGTTCGGTTATGGTTACATTCTTTCTGTTTGAAAATATCAGTTGATAAAGTCAGCATCTAAGCTAAAAATTACGGAATCATCTTGGATATCTTCAAAAACATATGTCACAAAGAGGGTGTACGTAACAGGGGCTCACGTGAAGGGAATCTTGGTGGTCTCGAGCCCCCCTTAGCAAAGAAAAAAAGGCTCGACCTTTAAAAATTGTTTTTTTTTGTCGGTTTTTGTGATTTTTTGTTTAGGCTGCTGGGCAGAAGAGACTGCTGAGAATGTGAACCCCCTTTTATGATGCATCTATCTACGCCTTTAGCGCGTAATAAATGGACAACACCGTACATAAATTCATCAATAATTAATGCTATGTGTTCTTTACTCGGGTAGCATTTTCTTCATAAAATAATAATATATAACTTAGAATATTCTTTATTGAGAACACCTCAACTAACCAAATATCACATATTATATCAGAGGTGGGCCACTAGAAAGAGAAAAGTTGAAAATTAATTCGTCTAAACCACTTCATCCTCACAGAAAAACTTAAGAAAAATCTAAAAAAGGAATAGAAAATGAGAGAAAATGCTACTATGATTTTCACTTTTTCTACGCTTGCTGCTAACGTTTTGGAAAATTCTCCACAAAATTAATTAGGTTTTGGATTTTAATGTGTTTCCATCCTTCTATTTCGAAATAATATTTAGCTGATTTGTTTTTCATGCTAATTTCTACTTAATTTTAGGTTAGGTGTTCTTGTGGTTGATGGTTTTTATGTTGTATTTTGCTTTTTGAACATTGACTTTTGATCTTCGACAAGATTATCATTGATTTTGGCAGGTGTTATAAGATCAGAGAGACTTGAGAAGAATAATGAAAGCCAATAATTCTAATATGCTGCACTGCTTCTGCGTTAATTCTTTTCATAGTTTTCTCATTCAAAAATGAAAATTATGTTCTATTAACGAAACAAATCTATGATTATTAAGAGTAAAAGAAAGAGACGAAGACAAACTGACGAATCGATACGGAGAACAAGATCAAGATTCCGGGTCGGCTACGCGTAAAACATAATAAAGGTATAGGTACCTTTTTTTTTTTTTTCTTTTAAAATGGGGATGACAAGCACGCATAAACTTATGAGAGTTCAGAAAATATTTAAGATCTGTATCAATGACTTCGCCACCTACACGCACACATTCACGTTGTAAATATTCGTGTTATTTTATTCTTATTTTTTATTTTATTTAGACAGATGTATGATGGGGGAGGTAGACAAAATGCGTTTAAAGTCCGAAATCAAATTGGTTAAAAAAATTACCTTTGATAAAATCAACGTGGTACCACACGTTTATATATAAATGATTTCTATTTATTTCATTTTCGTAGAAGACGACGCGACACCTCGAAAGTGAGAAAATATACAAAAAGGAGATGATGAATAAACACACACACCCACAAACACACACACACACATATATATATATATATATATATATATACATATTTGTAACAGTTTTATATTTTCTTCATTTAAAAAAAGGCACACTATTCGGATCCTGTCGAAAATTTTTTAATTTATTCGGTCTGACGGGCGAAGTAATTGGGTGGATCAAATTGTATTTTATTTTCGAATGGATTCAAAACGAATTAGAAGGAACGGAATCGGTGCGAGTAGCCTATACAGGTAGCCTTATCAGTGTAAAGATCTCTTTTCTTTTTACTTTTTTTTTTTTTTTTTTTTTTTTTTTTTTTTTTTAAGAAAAACCGATTTTTGACTTGTGAATGAGGTTTGTCTACTCTTCACTTATTTTCATTACCTACCTGCTTTGTACAAAGCGAAATGCTTGGAACTGTTTTAATAACAGGTAGGCTACCAACTGTAAAATGAATAATTTTCAGTTAACTAAGAAAAATATGGAAAATTAGAAGTAACCTAATTCATTGAATGAATGAATTGACTTCTTTTTTTCTTTTTTTCTAAAACCACCTATTATATATTGAAAAATAAAATACTTACTTAGTTTTCTTAACTCTGGTAGAAACTTTGAAAATTACTTAATCTGTTTTAATTGCAGAAGTCTGTACTTTTATCAAGAATTAATAAATGTAGGCCGCAGATATGCAAAGTATAATACTGTTCATGAAATATCTTTTAAAAGTTTTTACTTGGTGACCCCTATTATAGGTAACTGTAGTGTGTGGGCCTTATTTTGACCTCTTTTCGTATTTTTCTTAATTTTTTTTCTTTTATTATTAGTATTTCGTTTTTTGTTAAGAAACAAAGGCGCCTACTGCTGGCTGTTAAAATTTGGACCACCATATTTCTTTTTTCTTCTTTAAACTCTTCTCTTTTATTCTGACTTCTCATCACTTCTTTTTTGTATGCCATCTTTTCAACATAGCTACTGTTTTTTTTCTCTTCTAAATTACCATTCAAGTCTGCTTTTTATAGAAGAAGTCAATTTTAATGATCATCTTTTTCTCCTGAAAGTTCTCCTTTTCCATCATGTTCCAAGTTTGCTTTTTCTGCAATATTAAAGTATGTTGTCACCTTCGTTTCTTCAACATGGTTCGAAATCTGTGAATTTTCAAGTTTATTCGTCATTTTGTGATTTAGATTAATTTGTTCAAGTTACGTTGTTCCTTTTACGTTTGCTTCTTTGATTCAAATATAATTATTTCAATCAACAAGATGTATTATATTTTTTCATGAGTTGTTTTCAGTCCCCTTTATTTGGTTGTTCAGGCTTAGAAATACAGTATGTGTCCATGAATCTTCATCTTCGATTTTACTTTTGGAACCTCTTATCCTTCCACAATTGATGCGGTCTTTCTGGGACTTTTGCACACCAAACAACGATAATTCAACTCGCATTAGTTATTATATTATTTCATAATATTTTGTTCAAAAGGGAAGTTTATATATTTTGTCAAATACAAATAACCTGCTTTTGGTATATTTGTTGCCAAAAATATCAGATGCATCATGTTTGCCACTCATAAAGTCAGCTCATTGCGATTACAGGAATTTCCTATGGTTCGTGCTGCAAACTTTGCAACTTGTCAATAATCATTCATTTTGCCAAATGGTTGTTTAAAATATTTTGATTTTAGATGAGTAGAAAATGAATACTTTTGATAGCTGTTTTTAATGTGGAAAATGCTTTTTTATAGACCTGATTTGTGCAACAGTGTTGAAGAAAGGATCAGACATGGAAAACAACCATTTTTCACTTTAGTTGTTTTTCACTCATTGAAAATTAAAATTGTATATAGGACAGGATTCGACCATGTAATTTGATAAACTGGTGCAATTATATCACTAAGTAAGCGTTGTTTCCCTTCACAAACTTCGCACTTGATAATCGCATATTTAAAATTGAGATTTCAATGAGATACAGTATTTTTTCACTTAAGACGACATCACTATTTGATTTGCGGGAGGTGCGAAAATATAAAGAATGATAAAATAGTATATTACGCAACTAGGAAGGAAAATGAGCAATTTATAAACTTGTGCAATTATTGTACTCGCCTACAGTTTGTACTTATAAACATTGCACCCATTGAAAAATTACTCACCTTCCTCCCTAGTTGCATGAAATAATATTTTTTACAACAAGTGTAAGAAATGCAGAATTTGAGTTAGTGGCGATGAAACCTGTGGATTTCTGGATCAAATCTCTTATGTAAGAGAGAATTTTTAAGAAAAAAAATGGAATTACGTTAAATAAAATAAAATAATACATTTAGGGGTGTGGGGGAAACTGAGGAACTAATTAGGTGCGAGAAAAAAGAATTAAGGAGTGTGGAATACCTTGTTGTGAGAGATATTCACACATAGAAGGTCTTCTACAGCTTTGCATGTTCTGCCACTTCATACATTGTAAGTATGGGTGAGCCAAATCCAAGGAGAACACTAGCAGTTTTATAGCCAGTTTTGTGAGCTTATATAGTGCATTTGGTACACACACACAGAAAGATACACGCATATATGTATGGTATTATGTCATAGATTATGTCATTTCTTGCCTCTGTTAGGTGAAAAGAAACAACGCAGTGCATTTTCTGCCAGTCCGTGACATTACCGAGATCCTTATCAGGTAATTGATCATGGCCTGTATAATGTATCTTACCTGTACATACATACAGGTATGAACATACAAATATACGTGTGTAAATGGTTTAACATCATAGAGACGAATATGTGCCTGCCTTTGGGCAGCGACTGTCATCAAGGGGTGGGAGCCCTTAAAACCTCATACGAGTATTGTCCCCACAAGGAGTGAGAAAAAGAAATTAAGGAATGAGAAAAAGAAATTAAGTGGTGAGAAAAGTAAGAATTTTGAAATTTGCCACTTTCATCACGCTATATAAATGCCCCTAAAATACAAAATTTTGTACACATGTTGCAAAAACCTCCTTTTAGTAGGTGTGTTACTTAGTACCTTTTGAAATTAGGCGACTCCTCTACGGCAAATTTGTTCATAAATTGTGAAAGAACAATAGGTACCTAATTAAGTCCATGTTATTGATGAAAGAGAAAAAAAAGCCTAAAAGTTAAAGACAGTTTGTTTCAGATCTGCTATTATGCTGATCTAATCTTCAGATATGTAGATGAAGGAATCATTTTAAACGTCGGGTAGAATGAAAAAAAGTAAAATAAATTTCATCAAAATTTACAACTAGATACGTAATTTCCAAAATTCATAAAACAATGTGACGGGTATTTGTGATCAAATTCCTTGATGATTTTCAGCAGGAATAGCTAACTTTACTTGTTTTTCTTCAATGAAAATAGCCTTTATACGAAATTTGGACATTTTTTCTTAAGGAAAATAAAAATATGAATTAGTATCGCCTATTGAAGGTATTTAATTAGAAATTTCGATATGACCGTTTCTGTTATTTTCATAGATTTGAAACATAGCTCATCCTTAAGGTGAGTAAAAACGGTTGAAGAATATAAGTTCCAATTTTTTATCTTAAAGAATACGGAATAATGGTAAGACAACAAAATATTAGGTAATGAAAATACTAATGTACTCCAAAATGGTCCGTTTTCAAAAGAATATCTCTAGGCTCTCACAGAAATACACGCTTACAATAAAAAAAAAAAATTTAATTAAAATTAAAACGAAGGATTGATAACTAGGTACCTGTTTCCAATTTTTTGTTCTCTTCTTCTTTGATGTTTTTCGACTCTTCTCATTTTTCCGTCCCCTATTACGTGTCTATCTTCACAATGGGGTAAGTAACTGAAACTCCTCAAAGAAACTGCCCATCATCATTAGCCATAAATAGTGGTTTTCCTCTCAGAAAATGTACACAAAAAATTGCAGATAACGTAACGTTTATTCATGGTTGATTTCTTCATGTTTGCCATTCATGTGGAAACGGTGCGAAAAAGTGATAATTTTTCTCGTATACACAAAATCCAGTATCGTCGGGGGAAAAAAATCTGGACACTTAATTATTGCCACCACATACCGTTCTTTTGTTTGCTTCTGTAAATGTAAACACAAGCAAGCCTATAATATTCTGTCCAGAATAAAACTGACTATTTACGTACCAAAAAGTTGTTAACATTTTCTTCGTCTTACTCCTGCATTTGTTTCCGAATGGATGACTAATCTTTTGTCTGAGGATTTTAATTACTTATGCATGTCGTTAATATTAAAAAAGTTAGGTAAGTAAGCCTATTTATAACCACCTTAAGCTATAGGTGAGAAATTTTTCAAGTTTTTCTTCTTGCATTGAAAACAAAAAAAAAAAAAAAAAAAAGAAAGAAAGAAAGACGCAATTATTGCGGAAGTCCTTTTGCCCCCTTATTTTCATAAATAATGTGTTCTTATCAACGTAGAGGTCGTATACGATTTTTTTTTTCTACTTCTCTCTTCAACGTACATTTTAACCAGGGCTGTATTGTTATGATTGAGGACAAGGATAGGTGGTATAGACTCTTATAGTGTGTACCGTATAGTCGTCTACTACATATAAACATTAATTAGATGTACGAAACGGTTTTTCTTCTTTTCTATTTTTAATTGTTCACGCCAGGACGATATGTGTATATATGAGCGATGCAGGAGTAATTAATATAGGAAAATATAATTTAGAATAAAAAAATATGTCGAACAAAAGAAAAGTTTACGTTGATTTTTTTTTTTTTTTTTTTTAAAGATAATTGCTTGGGTAACATGTCGAGTGAACAATAAAAGAAATGTTCGATTATCGTATTAATTAAATATCCAACTATGTATCATTAACGGATTGTAATACATGCACTTTTTTTTTGTGTTGTAGTTTTTGAAATAGGATGTAGAATTAAGGACGAACTGTGCTTTTACAGTAGCCAATGTACGATAGCACGGCTTTCTGTTGAAGTTTTTCACAATGATATACCTATAGTTATAGGCTACAAGGTGTAGGTATTTCGATTCATCAACAGTAAAGATAGTGTTTTTTTTTTTCACTACGTATGCGATGATGCGGATAATATTTTGCATATTATGTGTACATACCTAAATTATGCCCCATGTGGTTACTGCAAATAGAATATATCAGTTAAGTTTTGACGTCTTTTAATAAGTTTGTAAAGAATTATGTAAACATTACGTATTTACCATAATTTTCAAAATCTCAACATTCAGTTTTTTTTTTTTTTGGAAATAACAAAGGTCTCTCCACACTTAGTAAATCAAAATTTAGACCCCAATAAATTTTGTATCAATTCATGCAATAACAATTTGAAACAACTTCACCCCATGGAAGCTATCTTCAATATTAACAAAGATCTATGCCCATATTTATTGTCTACTAACTAGCACTTGCAGTTATTATGTTTCCAATGAAGGTTATGTTACCTACAGGTCAACAAGAAAAATTTATTCTGTATGTTCAGCAACCAAATCATTTCTCTGTATGAACAGTCAACTCAATTAATGTATAACTGCCTATGTCACATACTTACATATTTGAAAACAGATTGACAATTTGTCGCAGTGTTATACCAGCAGTGACACGCATTTTATCTGCATGTAGTACGTACCTAGGCACATCAGTGGTGGAAGCTTAGATTTTTCCCAGGTGTTGTAGACTTTGCACACTCAGAAGGAGAAACATTAGAACTTAGAAATTATATCTCATTTTGATTTTTATGTTTGGTCAATTTGTGAAAATTCCATAGGTTGCAAAAATTTCCCGTGTGTTGTACACGTAACATATGCGATACAAAAATTGCCACTACTGAAGAAGGTACTATGTAGGTACTCGCCTCACCTCAATTAAATGATCTGCGTATAGTCAGTATGAGTGCATATAAACAATGTACTTTCTTTTAATGAGAAATGCACTACCAGTATGGGCTACTGAAATAGTCTATGACCCTCTCATTTTCCGCAGGGCTGAACCCCAAAAGGAGGGGAAAGGATATTCAGTCTACACATCTACTTACTACCCCTACTGTCCTTCTAGGATGGGCAATATTTATTAGCCTTTCATCTTTCAAGCCTAGTGTACACTATGATAGTCTATAATGATAGTTAATCTTATGCCAGTAAATTATCACAGCTCCATACTATCACGTTGATGGGACAGCTAGCAACACTATCGTAATAATACTATCTCACTAATGTACAGTTGGCTTTATTAAAATTATGTCTGGTAAGTACAAGTGTCTGTGATTCGACAAAGGATTTCAGAAAAAGTGTACAAGATGAGAGTAATAAGACTTCCACTTTTTTAGTATTTTTTAAATGTAATATATAATTTGGCTAACCCACACTCAAAGATACGATGTGAAAATAAAACAAAAAAATAACAATGAAAAAAAAATTATAAAAAAAATTTTCATTTTAATAAGAATTTGAACATGGGTGCCAGATCAGTAGTCCATGCCTCATGGCAAGGAGCTACGGAAAACCTTGCAAAATTTCTCCTTTAAACATCACTACACAGAACACTACCATAAAATACCTATTATAACCTATGATAACACAAATAAAAGCAAACTCTTTGTCTGAATGTAGAACTTTCTCAGGTAAATGGATAGATGCATAAAAACCAAGTTAAAACCAAATAAGAATAGATGGGTACAGATTTTAAAGTCAATGTTTAATTTTTTTATTTTATTTTTATTGTAAAATAAGATCTTAGTCCAAATCTTAATAAATGTAGGAGTATCCATCGCAATGCACTTACATGGTACCTACTTATAGAAAACTTTAAAATCCCACAATATCCCCGTTTTTATGGAGTAGGCCTATTCTCGGTTTATTTTTACAAAAATATTTGGGACGGAATGGCCAAGGAGGCCATCGATGGCACTTCTAGTATCTTCTAAGTTACCAACTTTTTAATTTTATTATTGGAAACAGCTGCTAGTACCAATGGTAAATTTTAAGTAAATTAATTGTTATTCTCACCAGCCATCTAAATAGGTATGTAGAAAGTTGTACCCAATAGCTGTAATTAGTAACTAACAATTTTGTTTTCGACTCAAAGATTTCAGTTGGGCAATGATGGAAACCTACAAAGTACTAAATACAAAAGAAGCCTTCATGTAACATATTTACATGTCCTTCTCCCGATTTTCTCTTCATCGGCGTTCAATTTTTATCTCTTTCTTTTCGTCACCATCTCATTTTTTTTTCATTTTTTTTTCTCTCCTCGATCACAAACAAAGACTATCGCGTTTATGTTTAGAATAAAGTAGTGCCTGGCATTATAAGAATGTTATTATTTTGCTGCTTTGAAAAGGAGGCAACGTTTCATGTACTTAATTATGGTAAGGAAAATTATTTCTCCTCAGCATACCTATATACCAATTTATGGCAGAGCTGTATTTCTTTTTTTCTGACTAAATTGAGTTTCATTTTTTTTTTTTTTTCAAAGGAGTTTAGTTCTTTTTTCCTTTACTGTTTCTCTCCTCCAACTATTTCTATCGCATATAGTTATATACTATAAAAAATTATAAGCCATTATTATAATACTCGATGATATTCGTGTTTAAAGTGAAGTATTAATGTACTTATTTCGCTCATTGAGGTAAAAAAAAAAACAATTTCTCGGCTACTGAAAGTTGAAACGATGGCTATCGAAAGGCGAGATAATTATTAACAATGAAAATGATAAATTTAACCGACAGATTCGTAGAACCAGTGAGCCTGTGCTCAGATACGTTTATAAATATAGCGTGTTCGAACGTACGAATGTTTTATGTTTTCTTAGGCATTTTGTTCGCTAGTGAATTTCAGCGAAGCATTGAATTAAGAATAGTTGATTCTAGAAAAGAGCTCCGGAGAAATTTACATAATTTGCATAAAATTTTCTTTAAAGTTGTATTGGTTACAGCAGAACAGTCGCGGCTCCTGACTTTTCAAAATGATGGTTCTGCAGTGCGTCGGTTTCTTAGCAGAATTCGTCAAGTCCACTTTTCCCAAAAAAGTGTTATTTGTATTAAAAATATGGGAAAAAAATTTTTTTCCAACTGGTAATACTCACTAAAGCCAATCATAAGCAGCCAACTGCTTAATGCGGATTCAAATAATGCACCAAGTTCCAAAAACTAATTTTTTTATTTTGATGGTAAAAGTAACTATGACGTAACTGCATGTAATTTTTCATAGACTTGATGAAGTTCACTTGACTATAATCGAAAAACTTAGTTTATAAAATTCAACTGAAATTTTGTTTTTGTTCTCCTGAACGACTTGGTGAATTCTTCTAAGAAGCCGATAGTATTATCTATGTTTCTATTCCTTTGGAATAAAATCCTATTTTCTCCCATTGAGTACGAGTATGTAATTAAGCAATAATAAAATACTCTTTAACTTTATTCGGTCTTCAGACTTATTAACCAAACATTGAAAAACTTGTAGTTTCACATCATTTCTTACCTCTTCCATACTATTCCTCATTTATTCAAATTTCTCTGTGTTATAACTGACACATCATGTAAAGCTGCATTATTTGTGACCCATATTGACCATTCAATCACTGTAAACACCAATAAGGTACACTCTTCACTTCCACACATGAGATCTAAGTAATCTTATAAAATATTATACAGCTGCTTGACGTGTGCTGTGCAGCTCTCAGTAAGGTTCGCTATATCCTATAGTGTAAAGAGAAGGGTAATTCCTTTTTAGTGAACTTATTTTTATGATATGTTTTTATTTAACTCACTCAATTTGTTCAATGAAGATAGAATTTATGCCTCACGTACACCATTATAGTTAGCTATCGTGATAGTTGATCACATGGGCAGTAAATTTTTGTAGAGTAGTCGCAGTCACAAGCGGAAGAGTGACAAGCGTTTAAATCTCACTCCAGACTTCGGCTTACAATATTGTGATTAGTGGTTTTTTTATTTTTTTCATGAAGTCGATCTTATACTCACCATCACAATATCAATGGAAGGATCTTTCAGATGATGTGGTGTGGTGTGGTATGCCAGGAAGTCCATTTCAGCCATCTCCCTACAGTTCTGACAATATTTTATAGTCCAAAACCTCGCAAGACCACAGACATCAGCAAACACACTTGTACATGACAATGGCTACAGAATTACCACTGCCCTAGATGACTCTACCAGGTGTCCTTGGACTCGAATTTACACTATGTGCAGGTGGTTTTAGTATGCTTTTTTCACCACAGACTCGTATTTTGTTCCATGGTAAAACTCACCGAATTAACATTCAACCAGGAGCCATTTTAGAACACCACAAAATTTTCCCCACTACCAAATAGAAAAACTAACATATCATTGTATAAAAACACATGTGATGTATTGCAGAAAAAATATACATTTAAAAAAACTATGAAAATAATACATGTTGTTTCAATTGTGAGACTGAATGGATAGTATGAAAAACTAATTAGAATTGGTGTACAAAATTATCTAACCATTAAATGAGAAAAAGTGGTGGTAATGAAAACTGGTTAATAAAAGTATGTATGAAGTCTTATTATCTAATTCCACAGACGATCTTTTAGGAGGAGGGAAGAAGGAGAGAATATGCCAAAAGTGCTAGAATAAGTTTGAGAACTAGGAAAACATATGCGAGAAAAGATAAGGAATGGAGAAACGTTGAAAAACAAAAAGAATTCCATTTTCGATGAGGGGGTTGTCCATGGAAGATAAGAGGAGTTGGATTTTTGTCAGTGGAATAAATTTGTATTCAAGAAATTATGAGGTCTATAAAAAGTAAGGCAAGTTGCATATAGAGGTATTTATGGAAAAATTTTATAGGGAAATTTTTAAATTAATTGGGATAGGCCAAATGTGTCAGTAGGGGGCTCTAGGCCAAGCCATGCTATTTTGTATGTTGGTGATGGCAGGGTGGTCTTCAGGGGGGGCTTCACCCCACCCACTTTGACTCAACCCCCCAAAGGGATATATCATGGATCAGACCTCCCACATCAGTGCAAAAGATCCCATCACCTATACTACAAATGAACCACATACTTTAATCAACATACATAAACATCGTTAAAAACATCGTAAAAATAAATTCATGAAAAAAAGAAGAGAAAATTGAGAAAATATATTCTGCTAATGGTATTCGAATCATCGACCTCTGTATCAGATATGCGGATTATGGGAGGGCACCATGCCAAGTAGAAAAATCCTTCAATTTAAATTACTATAAAAATGAAAAAATATTGAAAATCAACCAATCACAACAGTGTAAAGCCCAGAGTCCCGACTGAGATTTAGACACTTCTATAGAGTGCTCTCACTCTATTGCAGAGATGTGATAGCCATCTTATCATATAGGTGTGATAATTAGCCACACTATTGTATTGTCGCTTTCATGGTATACATTAGCCTATAGACTTTGTGGTTGCTACAGGCCAGTAGTGCCAATGTTTAGCGTCACAGTTGTCATACTGTGAGTGTGCTGGGTTTCACATAAAATTTTATTTTTAATGAAAGCGTATTCTAAAAAATTCATTTTTTATAATCTATTATGATGAATTACTTCTAATCTGCAAGAAATGTAGTTCAGATAAATAGTAAAAAATTAAATAATCTTTAAAAATCAGTTTGCTACCTTTTTTTTAGTATAATTATGGAAGATTTGAAGTGGTTCTACAGCTTCACAGCTCTTACTGGCAATCTGCTAGTGCTGCAGAAGATAATCAGCTAGGTACCATCTGTAGTTGCCTTAGCCACTAGTTTAGTATAACATCCATTAGACTAGTGAAATATGTAGTCACACTTCACCTCACCAAAGTGTAACTGTCTGGCAACTTCCTCATCACCAGTATAGACTCCGGCGCACTATATCACCTATCCACCTTACCACCAATCTTTAAAATTAATGACATTGGTCTTTTCATAAAATATAAAATGGCGATATTTGATAAGAGTAAAGCGGGGTAAAGTTTGGAGGCCCTAGGGGCTATGCCCTTCATGAAACGTGACACTCAAATGGAAAAAATGAAATAAAACCTAAATCTAGCAATTTTGTTGTTTCAAACATAAGTTAAAGTTAGGTTTTTGACGAAACTCTGCTTATGAGGATTAAAAGCAGTTGAATGTCTTATAATTTCTACAGTACCTAAGTGAAGGAGAGGTTTTGGATCCGCAAAACTTGAAAAAAGGAAAAGTTTAATTTGAAATTGATAGTCTCACTGTAGTAGGTATAATTCGTCATGCAGTAATTTTTGTCATTAAGGTATTACCAGTGGTCTGCTTTGTGCTCGACCCACTCGACTAAACAATCGAAAGGTTGCCGGCTTGACAACAGTCACCGTCATATTTCCGATCTAAAACGTCAATGTGTTCGGTTCGCTTAGACTCAGCTGGTGCACTTGCATGTGATTGGAAAATTCATGCTGGAAAACCATTGTCTACCAGATCCCGAGCAATTCCATCTCCCACATCGATAACCATAATCTCCTGACAATGGGTAAAATGGTTACGTTGCCACAGCTCAATAAAAAATAAATATAAAATTTAAGAATAAGCTAAATTATTGGACACCATGATATTTACTTGGTAGGCTATCGTACATTTTTCCTCTCGCGAACTTTTCATAATTTATCGAAGGGTAGGCACACCCCTCTGTGACCCTTTCTTTGGAAATACCATGGTTCGTATATTATGTGAGATAACTATAAGTAAGCCAACAACGAATATGACGTTTTTCCTCACACACTGGATTCGTTTTGAACCTAAAGCTCTCAATTAGTAACACACAGGTTCTCATTGACAACAACAAAACGATATCATCCGCCAATTATGTATTTACAAGTTTAACAACCAGGTATACCTACCCATTCACCGATGCAGGTTAAGTTGGCTCACTCGATTCTACAAGCTACCGGTTTGCAATACCTACCTATCGATTCCAAAATTGCAACGTTTTTCTTGTTTTCTTTTCCAACTTCGTTTTTTTTTCCTCTTTCTCACTGTCTTCTAATTTCTTTTAATAATTTCCGTCTCTCTCTTTTCATGTACCAACTCATTAGTTACTGTGTAATCGAGTCATTTTAACTAACGAATGTATACCTATCGTTAAGTTCTCTTTTGAAGCATCGATAGACGGTCGATACAAGTCGTGAGAACATAAGTCCATTGTGATCCAACCAGAAGCTTAGTTTTTCTTTCTTTCTTTTTTTATTTCTTTCTTGCCTTTTTTTTTTTTTTTTTTTTTTTTTTTTGTATTTATTTATGAAAACAAACAAAAAGAGAAAGACAATACAGAAAACGGAGAGAGAAGGGAGGAAAAAAAAAAGAAAGAAAAAAGTTCGTGATTTATTCGACGGTTGGTGAGAACCATGTCAATATAGACTCTAATGTTGATCTATATTTCGCTCTTTGCGGATTCGAATGTTGTCATATAAATCAATCTTTAGAAGGCAATTAAAGCATTTGCCCGATGAAGAAGATTTATACCTACCGGTCAGCACCGATAATTGCTATAGTAAACAGAGGTTTTTTTTTTTTTTTTTTTTCTCTCTTTGTATGTTTTTCACAATATAAAGTATTAAAAAATCACCAATAATGACTATACTTTTACCCTCGTCGGTATAATAGCCATTAATGCGTGTTTTATGAGCCTTTAGACAGTATTGCGCGGGAGTTTTTCATTTACCCACTGGATCTGATATTAGTAAGTTTTTTTTCCAATTTTTTTTTTCTCTACGCTCACTTATAACTGTTCGACTTCCGAAGCATGCGTGAATATTGTCTGCAACGTCATCATGTTGTACGATATTTTACTCTAGTCATCTATTAATCAGGATGGAAGGAGGCGAAGAATATTTTTGAAAGGGCAAAAATTTTTAATCTTTAAAAAGTTTCTGCCTGATGTCAACCGCGACTGGGACATTGTTACGCTCATTCTCTGGCACTGAGAACACTATCCGACACTTGCTCGATTTTTTTTGTAGATAAGACGAAGGTAAGTAGTGATGTGCAAAAAGCAAGAACAAGTTACAAGATCGAGACCATTGTAATCTTGGTCTTGGTTTTACGTTGTTAGAAATTCGGTATTTGGCCTGCACCGAAGCGATGTTAGAGATCAATAAAATTTGGTACTGATACCATGACCTCGGCTAAACTTATTTTTGCTAACCAGTGCACCCATGATTGAATAACAATGGTGAAAACCTTACCTCCTCGATTCTCCCAAAAATATTATAATACAATAGGTAAATAGTTTTTGAAATTCGAATTTTTCTCGAAAAGATACGTGTATTTCAATGAAAAAAATGACCTAATGGGTAAATTTAAGTAATACTAGACTGCCACTGGCCTACTACGAAAGTATTCATACCATTTGGAGGGATCGATTAGTGGCCGAATGTCAATTAATTTCGTTAGTAAAGTGTTGATTTATAATCAGTAAAACAGACACTTGGTTTAAACTTTCAGCACCTTTGACTATACTATAGTACTGGACCAGTAAAGAGTGATAATTTCTGGTTAGACATGCTGGCGCTAAATAAGCAACCATTATGTAGATACCTTTTGATGTACTTCGCACTGCGACCTTCGAAAATGATTGTTACATGATTATTTGAAAAAGTTGATCAGAAAATATTATTAGCTAAAAAATATGAAAACTAAACAGACGGCCAAATATCGCAGATTGCAAGAAATATCAATGTCTTGGCAGAAAGGGAAATGATGTGAAACGAGCTTGCCTACCTACTACTTGGATTTCACACAACTCCCCATAACACTAGATTTTTTTAAAGCCCTACATGACAGATAAAATCAATCTTTTCCACAATTGAAATAATAAATATAATTATACGTAGTAGTTACCGATGCTGAGGCCAATGAATGAAGCTTAATAGAATTAATGTTTGAAGCTGTTAGATGATCGGTTGTGGTACTTGCTTTTTATGATGGTAATGATATTGAAGACGTTATATTCTCAGCTTGTTCTTCCTTTCATTTCCATATCACAAATTGTTACTATAAAGGTTTAAAGAAAAAGCAAATCCTGATAATTGTAGAACTCTTATATTTGACTTGTGTTTCCACTTTAGTAAACATAACAAAAAATGTATTTCTTAGTTGGCCAGTTAAAAACATAATAGAGATGGTAGGTACGAACATTTCTCATTGCACCACCAAGCTATTATCTTTTTAGGGTTTTTGCATGAAGTGGAAGAATCCTATTAAAATAGCCATTATTTTCCTTCTTGTTATTGTTTTATTTCTCCCTTCTTTTTCCTTCAATTAGTTGTAGCTATGTTTTGTTTTTCATCTGTGGAAATAGTGATGTGCTAGACAAAATATATGAGAAAAATCCTTGGTGTCTGTTGCAGAAGAATCATTTTCTATTCTATCTCAAAAATCAAAATTAATGTGTGATGAAAAAATTAAGTTTGAAGGTTGATGTAAAAAATGGTTAAATTGATCACTTGAAATAATCAATGATTGAACAATTTTCAATTAATCGCGCATCATTATGTGAAGCAAAAATGCTATTGCAACATCGTTTATTGATGTAGCTTACTGATCTATCATCTTATTTGCAACGTTGAATGATTCTTCAATTGTCATCGTTAGGTTCTGTTTTCGTAGTCTATTTCTGTGATAAATTATATTTATAATTTAATTTGAACATTTTGATCGAGTGAAGAAAAAATGAGAATTATTTAGAGGAAATGATTTTTACCTATAGGGAACTCAACGGAACTTGTAAAATAATATGAGAAATTTTTATTTTTATTTTATGAATCGGTCAATTAATAGTACATTAAACTGGACTTCACAGCACTACGTGTATATACGCTATTCTCATGAATTTAAGAGATGACTTTACTGAATGTATTTTAAATTGATGAACCCGAGCGAAGTGTCAAAAGTACATACAAGGTACACTAACGCTACCTACTTTGACTGCCGCTTGTCTTGATATTAAAAAGTACATTGGTCTTATGAAGCTTTACTGGTCCAGTAGTACATACTCAAAGCTCAGAGCACATTGTAGAGTGCATGTAAGTTTTTAAACTTTGAACTACTGAGAAAGACCATTAATGAGTTACTGTGGATACTGGTACTGTTAGCATTGTTCAAATTAATTAAAGAATTTCATTCATCACACATTGTACTGAATAATAATATGCCCTACAAGCACTTGGCAAGTACTAAGGGAGCTTCTTTACACATTAGACATTAATAATTATATTTTATCAATGAGACTCGACTTATCACTTTGATATCAAATTTTATCACCCACACTCACCATACTACATCAAAGTTTCATTATTTCTCTCACAGGTAATGCTATAATATGGATAATCTGCAGCGGAATATGAAAAAATGATGAAAAGAGGAATATAGAGAAGGAAAACGAAGTACTGAGAGTGCAATGAATGGGTGAAAGATAAGAAAGATTAAAAGTACAGAAAGAAGTGAATGACAAAAAAAAGAGTGAAAAAGATGAAATGATTGAACATGAAATGTATGAACAGAATGAAGATGCTAGTCTGAGGAGATGGGCGTAGAAAAAGGAATGATAATTTAGTAGAAGTATGGAAAGAACAGATAGAAATGTACACGCGGTCTAGAAGTTTTATGCTACGAGAGAATTTCACCAAGTATTAAATCTAAAACCATGAGAAGAAAATTTTGAATGGGGGTTTCCCAAAAGTGTGTTTTATTATTTTTTAATTTTGAATTTTGATAGGCCGCATGCATCAATGCATTTCAAAAGGAAACATTGGGTTATGAATGCAAATGTGCATAAAATATTTTACACACTGCACAAGTTTTTGGTCATTCCTCTGCTACACTTTTTTTAGCAGAAGGTTTTCTTCTTAATTCTTTACTTTCTTACTACACCTGGTCAATTAAACATACGTACTTTCCCCAGGCTCATCTCCCAACATAATCGTTTGTTAATTATCTATATGCATCTGTAGTAAGTTATTTGTTAATACTAAAATTCATTTCTTCATATTTTGATATGTACCGTCTCTACCAAATATTGAAGGAGTATTTGTGACATAGTTGAAAAATGTGCTGTTTCTGCTTTGATATTGACTGCATTCTCATTTGACATCGTAATTAAAATCTTCAGGCGATGAGAATCGAGTCATTCGTTATATCTTTGGCCAACTATTTGGGTCATCATTGGTCTACTTTGTGATCTCAAGTGAAAAGGTATATTGGGAATATCTTACCTGGTTCTTGGAGCTCATGCGGGAATGAGGTTGATGTTGTGGCTGTATGAGGACGGGTCCACTCCCCTCACATGCCATAATCTCAAAAAACCATCTTAACAGCTCTAATTTAATTCCACAGCTAAAATGTAATGAAAAAAACGCTAGCGCAGCAATACTTTCCTAAAAAAACCAGTTTGCCAATTTTCATCGATAATATTTCAAAAAACAAACCTGAATTCCAAATTTCGGTATACTTGAAGAAATTAAGAAAAATTATCGATTGTTATCAATATCTGACAAATATATTGATCAATCGATAGGTATTTTATTACTAGTTTTAGGCAAAAAAATTTCAAAAAACTATAGATAGTATCTAATCAATGTCTTTAACAAAAATTGATGTTTTATTACTAAAAACCTATTTTACAAGAATTTTTCACTAATATAAAGAAAATTTATTTCGAAAATTTTGGTTCGATTTCTTGAGTCGTCTTCTCAATATCCTGGAAAAACGACGTTTCCAGGAATTTTTAGTTGTTCAGTTTTCTTGGAAATTACAGAACCGATAGGCTCTAAACTTCTTTCAAACTTGATCCTATATGAGAACTATTATTTGTGAAAATTTCACCTCCTGTTGCGTATTTTACTCAAAACTGTGTACACAAACTTTGGGCGATACTTACATGCATACATACATACCTACATATATACATACATATATACATATATACGTATATACATACATACATACATACATACATACCTACATACATACATACATACAGACAATATTATATAGCAGGTAGATACCTATATTACAAAGCTTATACATATGGTACCAGTCTTTTTCTTCTCTCATGAAACGCATAATTTGCTTCATCCCCAGCTCTAAACCTCTTGTGAGGTCAATTTTAATGTCCAGTTTGCAGAAAACTGGATAAAAAGTTAGGAAGGATACGAAAATGAAAGAAAAACCAACTGAATAATTAATGTCAATTTGAAAATTTATGGAAAACGAAAACATTGCAATTATTTATTGTAACTTGTGGCATTTAGATGCATACCTACTTAATATTTTATTTCATCTAACTTATTAAGTTTTGAATAAGTAAAAAATAATAATTATGCAACCTACTCCTGGACACTAGTCTTTTGATGAAATTTTTCTCAATGGAAGCCACTCGAATACGTCCAATCGTAGTTCGATTCATTAGTTTACGTAAACCGTAAAGTTTTTAGCATTCATCTTTATCTCCGATTTTGGGTGACTGATTTTTTTTTTTTTTTTTTCATCTCTTCTCTTTTGGCGTAGTTGAATAATTATTTTTTCAACTTCAAAATACCTACCAATGACGGTTACCGGTACCTAATATTTTCGACAAAACACGTAATAAAGTAAAAATTCGCGATTGCCAGTGCAGATAAGAACGGTATCATGAATTAAATTTTGTAGTTTTGGTATTTTTGGTGATAAATATTGAAATTCATGAATGCGAATGTGCATGAAATACCTACTCGACACATTGCACAAGTTTTTAATCATTTCTTTGGAACACTGCGTACATGCAATATTTTTGTGAAATTTATCTTCTCGACCACCGACCAAACGAGTTGATGATCTTTTTTCTTTTTCTTTTTTTCTTTTTTTTTTGGTTTTCACCAATGTTCATAATTTTCAAAATGTAAGCTATTAATATTTGTGATGTGTTTTCTGCACCTTAAATCTTTCTGGTCGTTCGAATGGCGACCACCACGAAAATAATGTCTCCCGGAATTTTTATTTTTATTTTTCTTTTGGAAATCCACCAAAATACAAGAATGGCAATTGAACGAAGATTAAATAATGTATATTTAACAAAAATTTGTCAAATTGTTATCACTTTATCGGGCGTAATTGGTCAGTGTCGTCTTGAAGTCTTGATCTTGGTTTTGTAGAAAGTATGGATACTTAGTTACAATATTATGACCAATACTAGACTGCGCAAAACTATAAGACTAAACGTAGAACTTGAGAATATAATAATATATGAACAAATCGTGAAATCCTGACAATGTTTTAAATAATTCACAGTGCCTAAGTATAGTGTCGTTCTTTTACTTTTCCTTATAATATAAGGAAAGTTGAATCTTCATATTATGAAGATTCAACGGTATAGACTACTAGTTGTGGATCACTTTATTCTCCATACCATATCTTGAAGAAAAAAAGATAATATACGATTTTTAGAATAAAATAGACATATATATATATATTCAGTGAGAACATTCTGAATCGATTACAGTACCCAGTTTTCTGTGTTTTCACTTCTCAGAACTGACAGTGCAACCTTAAAATAGGACTGAGATCTAACATTCAATAGAACAGGTTTAGAACCAAAATACTAGAAAACTTTCGAGCTTCATTACAACTCTGTTTTTTGAGTAGCCATTTTTTTAAATTGACAATACAACGTAAAAAAGAAATGAGAATTAAAATTCAACAGAACAGGTTCATAATTTAAACTATTGTGGAAACACTTTCAACCTAATTGAAGCTCTCAGGACGTAGCTTTTGAAAAATTGAAACAAAAGTCCTCAGAAACTATTTAGAGAAAGATGTCTATATGATGAAAATTCGTTAAGTTGGAGGGGCGAACTGTGATAGAAAATAATTTATTCTAGGTATATGATATTGAATAGGTAGCAAATTCTACTTATTAAAACTGCCTGAGTATTCGGACCCAGAGGTGGGAGTGTGTACGTTTTTCGTTTCATGATCTCCTGAGCATTTTGGTACTTTTTTGAAAATTCATTTTTTTATTTTGAAACACACATTTGAATTCACCTAAGGAAGAACCCTATCGTTTTTGGTCCGGATCGAGTGCATAGTCCGTCCGGTAAGTCAGTTTATATCCATTTTTAATTGAACAGAGTTCAGGTGGCAATTTTCAATCGATGGACCTAAAATTTGGTACATATATGTATTTTAGGTTAAAAACAATACCTACTGATTTTGGTGCGGATAGGCTTTATGGTACATCTGGTAGAAGTGATTTTGTTGCATTTTTGGCAGATTATTGCCTCTCAACGGAGTAATTTTCAAGCTATAGTCACAAAATTTGATACAGGGATTGATTTAAAGTATATTCAACATGCCTCCAAATTTGATTTCTATTGATATTATGATTCATTTCCTGGAGGTGTTGGAGCTGCTAATTTTTCATGTTATCTCAATAAAAGTTGCAATTCTTTTTCAATAGCCACAAAATTTAGCAAAAACAGTACCTTCTACACAAGGACCAAACCTATGAATTTTGGTTTTGGTTGGTCAATTTGTTCTTAACTTATTAGTTATGAAGTGTGATTTTCCCTCTTTTACCCTTCTGATAATGATCCTGAAAAATTCATTTTCCAGACTTTATCAAGAAAAAGACTCGTTTCAACTTGAAAACCACCGATCTCAGCCAAAGTTCAATTTTCGCCCACTCCTCACTCACTTTTGTACACTAGATTTGAACATGGAAACTAAAATATCCACTTATATTTTCGTAACCACCTCGTGGACAGCTGCACTATATTTCATTTTGTAATATTTGAGTTTTTTTTACATATTATGTGGTTTTTTTTTTTCTTTTTTTCATATAATCCATAATTCTCGTCACTATGGGAAAGAGAATCATCGAATTATTTCATAAACTCGTGCTAGTTAGAACTTTGAATAATTTTTTATTTAAAAAAACATAATGATTTTTTACATAAAAATAAAAAATTTATTCATAAAATATGATATTGAATCGGCATATTTTATCGCATGCATTGTATTTCTGTGATGTTGGTAATTTTTTGCGAAAAATATTAATATTTTATATATTACTTTATTAGAAGAATGTTGATGACATAGGTGATTTTTAAACGAAAAAATCTACTTAGCTGCACAAGTTTTTTTTTTTTTTTTTTTAACCTGGGATCATGGATTTTGGTCAAATGCCGCAATTTAACTTTGAAATTTCGAATTTTCACCTTTCAGAACGAATGTAAAAACTATAAAGTAGACAAGAATTTTCGATCATTTAGAACTGGATATATAGGTAAACACAAATCCTTGCCGACAATAATACCCAAAGCCCTAAAACGGACATGAGTTTCATTCGATTTGACTTGATTTCCAGAAACGCATTAAGATAGATTTCAATTCACAGGAGTAAGAGAATGAAAACAGACGAAGAAAGACCTACCGCGCATGCTCCGTAAACCTATGTCCATTTAGGGTTTTAGAATGATGGCACGTTCGGTTAACATTGATGAGATAAGGGCCACTGCGTATCCAGTCCTAAATGATCGAAGTTGAAAACTAACTTTAAAACAGAATGGGTCAAGAACTGGAAATTTTGGAGAAAAATTTCCAACCTTAAATAAGGCTGAAAATGGTTTAAGTTTTCGCGTCTGAGAACTGAAACTGACTCAACAACCATTAAGTAGAACCTGAGAACTAACTAACATCGAAAAGAGCGGGTATAGATGTGAAACTTTGTAAACTTAACTGCAGCCCTCAGAATAGCGTTTTCGAAACAAAACTTCGTACATATACTATCTAAAAATAAACACTTAAGCGATGCAAAAATTTTGTGAAAATCAGGCAAGCGGAAGAGGCGTGATGCTGTGACAAAAAAAAACAAACTTCAATTTATAATTTATTATAGATATTATCAGAAATTTTATAAACAATATTGTGGCTAATACACTGACATTAATGTTCGAGACCAAGACTAAAACTTGACTATGAACTGTGCAAGACCGAGACTAAGATCGAATCAATTAGGTATAAGCTCATCAAAACGGTTTCACTTTGACCAAATAGATACCCCAGGTATACCCTGAATCTTCGTTGCGATCATATCATCGAAATTCTTAATTCTTTCGGCGCATACTATTAATTGTAAATTTTATGCGAAATTTACTTAAGCCTACTATACGAATACGACACGCATCTTTTTCGTAGGTATATTTCGATTAAATTTGTACCACTATTAACATAAAATAGCCTACCGGTGCCTAAAAAAGGAGAAAAAAAAGTTTCAAAATTAAATTTTATTTTTGTTTTTTACAAAATATCAACTAATTTAATTCACCATCAACCGCGTTTGGTTACAGACAAATTATTATTTTGATGCGCCATAATTTTATACCAACAGCCAACGGTATTTAGAGGAGGAGGAGGAGGAGGAAAATAGTGCAACAAATTCGACTTAATATTCGTCCGTTGACTCGACATATTGTAGCCTACCTACAGAAAAAGGATGGATACAGGCGGACGAAAACAGAACGTCTATTCGTATTAAAACGTCGAAAAAAAAAAAAAAAAATCAAAATATGCCCACACCCAATTTTATAAAAATTTAGCCGTTGGCGAAATACGAACTCTGAAGAGTTACAACTAAATTTCCACCAGTAACGTCGAATCCACAAAACCCCATATTACGTCAACGTTTTTGATGTTCAGTCCTATATTCTGACGAAGGGTATAATAAATGTACAAAATGCAGTTTAAAAAGCTTTGAGAAAACCACCAACATCATAATTTGGAGAGAGAGAGAGAGAGAGAGAGAGAAAGAGAGAGAGAGAGAGAGAGAGTGAGAAAGAAAGAAAAAAGAATAATAAAAGTAAAAAATTTGAAAGAATCGCCCTCACTTGGTAAGTAGGACTATCGAAAATTGCCTCAAACGATTTATAGCTGTTCTTTTCTTTTTTCTTTTCTTTTTTTTTCTTCCTTTTTTTTCAATTCAATTATTGTATTTTTAACTGGCGGTCATTGGCAGGTGTTGTTAATGAAAATAGTGCTTTGCTGGGAGACATTACAGAGGGTAGATTACGTCAACGGTATCGAAGACAAATGTGGGAATTTTTGGCCCATATTATGGGGTCCCGTATCGAGAATAAGAATTAAAAACACACTCCTTATGGTTGTTTTATCAATTGTTTGTAAATCTCTTTCCTATAGGTATACCTACATTTTTTTTCTTCTCCTTCTTCTTCTTCTTCTTTTTTTTTTTTTCGTTCTTCCTTCCTCCTTTCGTACACCCTAATTTTTATATTATTCGAAAGTCACAATTATTTTTCAGTTCCGATTCCATCGCCATCAACCTGAAGAGGGTGACACCCTTCCTACCATTCGCACCTACAGACTACGATTACTGCATGTCTAAGATAGGTACCAGGTACTCCACAAATACAATCTACAAGGTGTCCTAACAATTCTCTCATCAAAATAGATAAATGTTGGCCAGTCAAATCGTATAGCTTTTGACAAAAATTCTATTGATTCTACTTCTTTTTTTTTTTTTTTTTTTTTTTCATCAGGTTGGTTAATTGAATGATAAGCAAAAATAAAATAGAAGGGGAAATGTAATCAAAAAAGATGTGGTGCAGGGTTCAGAGATATTTACTTTTTTTTAAAAGTATTTACACTTATTTTTAACAGACTTGAAAACATGGAGGTTCTATGTTCATCGGGTATAGATTGTTTTTATTTTTATAAGATTTTATTCTACTCACTACTGCTATTTTAAAATATACCAATACTGCAGCCAACCTTCCAAAACAAAATAATGTTTATTTCGCATGAAGCTAAAGCCAAACAAAACATAAAAGCTCATTTTTTTAAAATTCGCTTTTAACCGAATTAATTACCAGGTTTGCTTGCAAACTGGGTATTAAAATTGATCTCACAAAAGGGTTAGTGGTGGAGCGTGAGGATGATGAAAACTATCCATTTTGTGAAAAAATAAAACAATTAGTACCATTTTTCCAATATGACATAATTTTTTGCATATCTATTTATTGTGGGAACTGCCATACCTCGTTCTATATGAAATAGATTTGCCAGTTACGGCCAGCGGTGGAATAGCTGTGTGGTTAAGTTCACCACTTTTTGCTGGAAAATATGTAGTTACCAGGTTTGATTCCCCAAAGTGACAAAACCTACTTCTGGTGACCCTTCATGTGAGCTGAACACGCATGCGCCTTAGTGGTGCATGGTGGAACTTTCAACTTTCCTTCCTAACTTAAGTTGTTGATAGATGGCACCCTATATAATGGAATTATAACCCATATGGGCAAAGTAAGTCTGTGTATGTAGGTGTAAGAAGCGTTTGTAGCTCCATCCATTCTCCCACAGCATCTAATGATTCATATGGTTCAACTTATGTTGAGTTTCTGTAAGGGAGAGGGTGTGGAAACCACCATACCGTGTCCTATATGAAACATATTTGCCAGTTGTAGCTGGTTGTGGAATGGCTGTATGGTTAAGTTCACCAATTTTAGCTGGTAAATATGTAGGTACCAGGTTCGATTCTCCAAACTGACAATACCTATATATGTATTGCCTAAAATTTTGCTTTCTTGGTTATGAGAAAACTAAGAAATGGATAGAGCTCAAAGTTTTGCGAGAGATAATAAGTTCACATGTGGGAGCTAGGGTGAAAGAAGCTCGGTGCCTATCGGTTTTGTACTTTCTAAGAAATATGGAAAACAAAAAATTCTTAGAGAAATCGTTTTTCCAGAATTCTGAGAGAATGACGAAAAAAATCGAGCTGAAATTTTCACAATAGATTATACTTATGTTGGTGAATATCTGGCAGAAATTTGATGCCTATTAGTTTAGTAGTTTCGAAGAAAATTGGAGAAGAAAAATTGCTGGAATAAATTTTGTGTTCACTGTTTTGCAAAAACTACTGAACAGATAAAACTGAAATTTTTAGGAGAGATAGTTATCATATGGGAGCAAATGTAAAAGAATTTAGGTGCTTATCGGTTCAGCAGTAGTTAAGAAAACTGGTGAACAAAGAATTCCTGGAAGAGTCGTTTTTCCAAGATTCTGAGAAACTGATGTTTACCTAAAAAAACAAACTGTTAGTTTTTAAAGGGATCCTTATTTGTGGATTATCAATACTCTTGTTTGTTCTCGTACCAGGCAGCTGAGTTTAACATTGGAGATATTTTATTCAACACCCAGTCGAATCAGTAATTCTTCGAAGCAGTGGTTAATATTCCAAATTTAGTCAACTTTTCTAAAAAAAATTGCCTATTTTCCAAAAGTGCGAAAATTAAAAATTAAAAAAAAAAAATTTCACCGTTTTTGAAAGCAGATATGTTATATATACCCACGTATTGGAACCGTATAAGTTGGAAGTGCGCCAACATCGACTGGGCTGATAAGAAACGAATGAGTGTTCAACTTTGACTATACATATACTTAGGGTCTGACCAGTACAGAACACCGATTTTAATTTATATTTGCCGGCGCTAAATAGGCAACCACAGTGTACCACTCCACGTAATTTAATTTACGTTTATGTAGCCTATGCTATGTTTGCGATTTTAATGGATGACCTTTATGAAATTCATTCTAAATTGGTGTAATCAAGAAAAAAATTAAATGTACGCACCAAGTATACGATGGTTACCGACTTTTATGACGCTCTTGTCACTAAAAAGTGCATTGGGCTTATAAAGGTCCATTGCTGTAGTGTCGAAGATGTTCAATTTTTTGTTTTTCCCACGATAGTCAATGTATTTTTGACTATTTTGAAAAATTCACCAAAAATTAAATTATTGGTATTTTTAAGCACAATTTAAGCTAAATGAAAGATAAGACTCTCCGCTCTGATAATAATTGAATGAAAAAAAAATTCTACAAAGTCAAATAAACCTATACAGACTTCAGAAAAGATGCCTTATTTTTTATAAAATTACAATTTATGTCAAGTTACGTAAGAAAATACTGCTTTTGTTCTTATCTATATCCAGGCATGTATAATTATGTGCAATCATTGTTTTTTTACGTCTATTTGAAGAAGTGGATTTAATATTTCGTTGAGCTTCAATTTTATTGCATCTAAAAATTCCGAAAATTCAATTTTTGTCAAACTTTTAAAAATGGACAAAAATACATTGGCTTTTATGTGAGAAAAAAGATTGATCACTCATATTATTGATTACAAGTTTTGTCACCAGATGGAGACTCTTTCGTTAGACAGTACCAATAATCCTATCGCATACTTAATTTATATTTTCAAGTTACTTACATATAAAAGAGATTATTAAAATATACAAAACTAACTGAAATATGTAGAATTGCATAGTTTGGCATGCTAGGCATGCAAGAGGCACTTCGGAGTTTGGGAGGTACTTCTCCATCAGCGCTAATTAAAAACAAGTTCGCCTATCGTAACTCGTAACAAATTATAGAAGTTTTATAGTAATTCTACTCAAATCAACTGAATTTCTAGTTTTACTAATAAGGTATACCAGCGAAAACCTTGTAAGTCGCACAACAAAAAGTTTGCCTCGAATTTGTCACACTAGCGCCTTCGAAAAATTTGCAAACATCCATTACGACATTCCTCCATGTTGCTGATTACCTCTGGAGGGACACCCAGCATAAAATCGTATTTTACATACTATCGGTATCATTTCAAAGGCTGAAGAAAACGGTATCTCGTTTACGACTACGATTTTGTACGATATAAAGTATTCACTGCGGCGGTATCATCGTCAGATAATCGAACCAGTGACCAAATACAATAAAAATCGAATTAAACGGAAGACAACCGTATACCTAAAAGTGTATACGTACCTCTATATTATGAAAGCGAAAATGCATACCATATACAGACTAAAAAAGGTGTATACATACGGAGGGATTGGGTGAAACGAATGGGAGAGTGAAGTAACGAAAAAAAGAAAAAAGAAAAAAGACTAAAAAAAGGTAAATCCGGAACAAGGAAGACGATAAAGACCAGGTGGAATTCGGAAGTATACCAACAATTCGAGAGTTGAGCAATCTGCGACCTGGCCCATTGTTTAACTGACGGTATGGTGTAGTGATGGAGTGAAAAATGAGCAAGTGAGAGACACACACACACACACACACACAGAGGGAGAGAGAGAGAATGAGTGAGTGAGATAGTTAGTGAGCAGTGAAAAAAAATGTAGGGTTTTCGTGTGAAACAAAATCTCTCGAAGACGTCATACAGGGACGTATTTACAATATTTGAAGCTTTTATTGTATGTAAAAGAAAAAAAAAAGTGAAAGATTAAAAAAAGCAATTTTTTTTCCTCTCTCCCCCACACAGACTGCATCGTATACGATTGTGCATTCATGCTGTTTCATCGTCGACACACAGACTTTTGGGTACTTGCGGTTACTCTTATTATTATTAATTTTTTGCTTTGTTTCTCTGCTTCTGTGCGACCCCCCATTCAGCTTGTTTCTTCGTAGCTAATCTTACGCCATTTGCATACACAAAGGTTTAGTACATTTTTCTTTTTTTTTTTTTTTTCTTTTCTTTTTAATGATCAAACGTCACGTTTGCAGCCACTTATTTTCACACGATCGATCAATTTTCCTAATCAGCAAATCGGAAAATTACTGTGTATTTCTGTCGGGTGCGAAATTAATTAACGTGTTTGCGTTATATTGCCGCAGGGTTCCAGTTTTGAGGTGTTTTTTTTTTCGTCCCTCATAGACCCCTGTGATGGGGAGGGGTTGGGTATCTATCGGATCAATTGGCTGAAAGTAATGAGCAGACAAATGTTGATACTTGGTAAATTCGATGGGTTAAATTGCTGCATAGGTTTCGTGTTCGAAGAAGGAATCAGAAATTGTCGAAAGTAGGTATTCGATTATGTAGGGGTTGCTCAACTCAAAAAATCACATTAAAATAGTGTCGGATTTAGGAGGGGAATGGGGAAATTTTCCTCAAAAGTTCAAGGAGAAAAAAAAAACAAGAATTTAAAGGAAAAAAATGGAAGTACGACCACAGAATCCATATTATAAGAATTGTTAAAAATTTGTTGAAGAGCAAAAAAAGAAACATAACTACATAAAATTTTCTGTCATTTCTCCCCCAAATTGACAGTCTAGACCCGCCGCTGCATTGAGGTGTAAATATTTAGTTCAGATGACTAATCCCGTGATTTGATTTTGACCATTAGATGATCTCATTAATGAATAAACACTATGGCTCTCGAAAAAATTAGTTAAACAGGGGGATGATGTGTTATTTTAAAGTTCTATGATAAATAAAAAAAAAAAAATTCTAGCCCAGCAATGCTTCGTTAGAAAACCCAGTTTGCTCGATATTTATATTAATATTTATCAATATATCGATATTTCATTGCTAGTTTCAGGTTAAGAAATTACAAAAAAAAAAAATATCGACAATTAGCCATATCTTTAACAAAAATATCGATCTATCAACGTTTTATCGCTAAAAACAACTTTTCCAGAGATTTTTTTTTCCAGTTTTCTCAACAACTACTAAACCGATGAGCGCCAAACTTCTTTCAGACCTGCTTCTATACAATATTTATCTTTCTTAAAAATTTCAGTTCTACTGTTTGGTAGTTTTCTCGAAACTGTGAACACAAAATTTGTTTCGGAAATTTTTCTTCTCCAGTTTTCTCAGAAACTAATTAACCAATGGGCAAAAAACTTCTTTCAGACTTGCTTCAATATGAAAACTATCTTTCGTAAAAATTTCAGGCCTATCCAACTGGTAGTTTTCTCAAACTCGTGAACCCAAAATTTTGGGCAATGCATACATATACATATATATATATATATAAATGTAACGTATATTTTCGTCTATTTTTAGAAATGACGAACATATTTGTTCACTCATTTTCGAATACCAAAAACGTAGATATTTATAAACAATTATGATACTATAACTCTTTGTAAACAACCACTAAATTACCCGTATTTAATTTTATGTATACAGATATACCTTCTGTATATTTATGACCTAGTTGTACCTGTCCCTCGAATACTCGACGAGTCAGCACAACCCTATAATAACAACACCCTACTTCACTTTACCTATCCGACACGTACGTTTTCATACCCTGAATGAGTATATAATCCCTCGATTCAGTAGTATAATTGTTCAGTTGTTCAGTTCTTGAACAGTTCTTCGACAGCTACTTCCAAGTACCTAGAACCTCTCTTGTAGAAGTCTCTTTTGTGAACAGATAGTCTTGCTTGTTGAATTGTGATTGTATATGTATAAATATTAACGTAGATATACGTACTGTGATGTACAAATTATTATTTTATTAAATGTGTAAACTCACTCATGTGTTTGAAATATTATTGAGTCTCTAATTAATGTTAAGGTCCACGATAGTATGTGGATGATAAATGTGAATATAGTTTAGAAGTATTACTGCTTTTTAAGTACGTGATATTTTGTGTATGGTGTACTCCCGAAAGTGGTCTTAATTAGGTACTTTACCCCCTCTTTTGGCAGTTACAATAAACATATATACATATATACATATATACATGTATACATACATACATACGTACATATATATATATATACACACGAGAAAATGGTACCAATCGTTTTCTTTTCTCATGAAATGGATAATTTTCATGACCCCCCACTACAATGATGTTAATTTTAATACCCCGTTTGCGAGCAACAGGGTAAAAACGAAGAAATAAAAGTAGACGTCTCAAATGGATTAGAAAACAAAATAATTTATTTCACTCTTGACTGCAGAATTGTTTTTGGTTTTTGAAGGTTTGTTTTTGGTGGATTTCGATAAGTTTTGGTATTTTTTAATAATAGGTACTTATTGGGTTTTCGTAATTTCTAATGACTTTTGAGGGAATGTAATCGGTCCCTTTCATTTTTTTTCAGATTTAGTTGTTTCTATTAAAATTATAATTTTTTCCATTCTCTACGGTCATAAATCGTTTAGTCCACAAGAATTCCATAGGAGATCCAGATGATAATTTGTTTTTCTTTAACTTAGGTATTTGGTACTTGCAACGTTTTTGTGCTCTTCATGACAATTAGTTCTCATTCGAGTTGATTATTACTATTTTTTTGAGTAGTTCATTTCCACTAACTGGGTATTTGAAAACTATTTGTGGGCACTAATTCTTTATTTTTAATAAAATCTAAAATTAATTTTACTATGCTTAGTTTTTAATCTAATTGTTTATTCTTTGCAACAACCCCCGCTTTCCTCAAAAACGGTAAAAATTTGATTATTCCAAACGAAGTGTGAAATGTGTATAAAGACAAAAAATGTATATACAGGGTGACCCAATAATAACGCAAGCCGAAATCAAAAAACTAAAAAAAAATTATTATTCTCATTTCAAAATAATCTGAACGATAAGGTATGACAAAAGAAGTTGAAGAAAATCTTCTCTGATCATTTCCAACACGTAAAGGTGAGAATTTAAATTTAAAAGAGTTCTCCCGCATGTGAGAGTGTTATGCAACCCACCGAACGTGTGTGAAACCAATTGCCAATTTTGATTTAAAAGTGTCAATTTTCGTGTTGAAGCGGTAGTTATGAGAAAGATGTTTGTGTAGAACAGCTGTTGATTCGATTTGGAGAAAATAATTTACGCCGATGATTGATGTGCGAGTAAAAATGTTACAATAGGGCATTTGTTTTCGAAAAAATTTAATTAAAAATGTTTAATTACAATAATAAGGTGATAAAATTTTTGTTTAACCGCAGGTTGGTCTTTGATGTCATCAATAATGATAGGTACATCATTCATAAATTTTTATTTAAATTTTTAATAGAATTTTTTCTGCTTGTATTACTTATGGGGCAATCTGTAGTAACGCATGGGCAATTGTTGTTCGAAAATATAATTTTCTGATTTTCTCTCGAAATGACAATTAAGAAATTCATAAGCATGTAAAATGGCTTCAATCCCTTTTTAGGATGCTATTCTAACTTTTGATATGTACCTACTTAATTCAATCCGTTTCTCATTGCCTCAAACTCTATAATTTCAGACTTGGACTGCAATTATGAACTGAATCATTGATAACTGATAGCGATTTATATCCTATTTTAATACACAGCTATCAACTCTTATCAATTCAGTTCTCGATCAAAGCCCTCGCTTTGTTTTTCCCATCCAATCTATCGTTTATACTTGGCTACAGAAAGCCCATTTATCTGTAGGTACCTAAATACTGTTTGATAATTTTCAGAGAATTTTAATCTTCACTTGAAATAAAATTATTGATCGTGTTAAATTTTACAAAATAATGAAAAACCAACTTTGTATGCGAGGTGAGCAGAATTTTTTCCATTGTTCTATAACGAAAACAATTTTGTTTCTTTGACTATTTTTTTGTCTGTAAAAGCTGCAAGAGCGTTTGTGCTATTTATAAATCCCACCTCTCTAATCATATTTTAAATAATCGTTTAGTCAGGTAGAGTAAGCCTACCTTGCATTTGATCGATAGGCTACATTTTAACTCAAATTCTTATTGAAATCCACAAAGCTTATCTAAATGTCAGAGAATCGCACGAATTCACGCGGTGGTTATGTTTTCTATCCATGTTGATATTTTAATTAGTGTCGTTTCCTTCAAACATGTACCCAGGTATTCCAAATTATCACTTGGTATACCTATCTATTATACCTTAAAATTTAAAAAACAAATCAAATATAATTATTTTCCATTTTCTGCTCTTTAAAGAAACCCAGAAAACGATTGTGAAATTCAATATTCGGTCAAAGTTTCTTTTCTAACTAGGCTTTGTGAGTGTAAATTTTTCTCTTCAAAATATTAATCCACTGACGTCATAATTAATATGAAAATATATTTTTTTTTTTTTAAATTGGAAAAACTCATACAAGTATTCCTACTCGAATAGGATAATTTGATATGCTGGTTAATTCTGAAGAAATTTTACTCGGTTTAACGTGGAATGGTACACTCGTGAAATGCAACGAGTGACACTTTAAACGGTATTAAATGTGACCCATAAATCAAAGATCTCGCTTAAAATACGTGCTCTGCGATAAGCATCGATTCTGCAACATCGATAACAATAGGAAATGAGAAAAAAGAGAGAGAAATGAGAGTAACAAACCTTTTACAGTACACTGAAGTTTTTTTTTTTTTTTTTTTTTTCTATAGTTTCATTATTTTGTGTACGACACTTCTAATTGACATGACATGTCGGTAGTATACTGACGCCAGGAAAGTAAAAAAAAAATACGGTCGACAGCCGACTGTTTTGATTGATTCGTAAATTTACTGAATTTTAATGTAGACTACTAAAAAGCAAACATCGAGTACGTGTAATTAGAAGAAAATCAGATGAGGCAAAAATATGTTATGGGAAGAGAGCAATTAAAAATGAATTCATCATATCTATACGATGAAACATAATATAGGCTGACCTAGTATGTGACGGCAGTATCATTTTTCATTTTAATGAATCGAATAGTTTCATCGATAGAGTATCGTACATATTATTTTTTGACCAAACTTTCCCATTAATAATTGACCGCTTCAAACAAAAAAAAAAAACTCACTCCAGCGCAGCAATTCTTCTCTAGAAAATCCGGTCTGCAGATTTGCATTAGTAATTCAAAACAACAAACCTACCAGAATTCTAAATTTCCAATTACTCGAAACAACCTGAAGAAACTATCGGTAGTTATCGACATTTGACAGACATATCGATCTATCCACATTTCATTTCTAATTTTAGGTAAAGAAAATTACGAAAAAATATTAAAATTAATCGATATTTTTAACCGATGTTTTATTGCTAAAAACCGATTTTCAAGTAATTTTTGTTCTCCAATTTTCTCGGATTCGACAAAACCACTAGTAATCGAACCCCATTAGACCTTGGTCCCATATAAAGAATACCTTTTGCGAAAATTTCAGCCCTATCCTTTTCGTTGTTTTCTTAAAACCCTTAACACAATATTTTTTACAGCAATTTTTCTTCCCCATTTTTCTCAGAAATAACAAAATTAATGCAACACAAATTTATACCAGACTTACATTAACATAAGGAAAATTTATGGTGAAAATTTCACTGAATCGGTGAGCCCCAAACTTCTTCCAAACCCAACCCTATATGAGAACTACCTTTTCTGAAAATTTCAGCGCTATCCTTTTTGTAGTTTTCTCAAAACCGTGAACACAAAATTTAGGAGATACATATATACATATAATACAGGAATACCTACTGTAAGTATATATTATAGGTACATATAAAATTTTATATACGCCTATATATAGGCTTACATATAAAAAAATCAACTCAAAGTGGGAAAATAGTGCCGATCGTTTTCTCTTCTCATGAAATGTTTAATTTTCGTCATCCCTGACCCTTTTGTAAGGTAGATAATGGGTAAAAAGTAAAAAATTTTATCCTTACTTTTTTTTTCTGGTCCTCATTTTTCGGTTTTCAGCTTTATTTTTTGCCTTCAGGTATCTATTTCTCACATTTTGAGACCCTGTTTCTTGTCTACAATCCATTATTGTTTTAAATTTTGAAATACTTTTTATCATGTTCACTTGTAAACGGAGTATTCGACACCACCAAAAACTAAATTCAAATTGAATAAAACAATTACCTATTAATTTTTTTGGAATAATTCAATAACTTTAATTTTCTTTTAAATTGTTATCGCCCTCCCCAAAATAGGGTTACATACAGGAAACAAATCAATGTTACGGGAATGAGATCGTAAATTAATATATACATGTATTTTTTTTTTTTTACAAAAAAAACTGATTATTTATAACAAAAATTTGAGCCTTAAGTCATACAAGAAAGTAAAATTGCAAGTGCGCAAGCGCTCATTCATATTTTTTCGAGTCTTATTGAAATTTGCTATTTTTTGTTCGATAAAGGCGTATAAAAAAAAAAATTTTTTTACAACACCAACTGATAAACTACCTAAATTTTTATACGCACCTCGACGATGTATAAGGCAAGCGATTTTTGAACTATTTAGAACACTATAAAGTGTGTGTATCATAGATCGTCTTTAATTTATACAAAATCTTGGCACATGCGTCAGCTGGTGGTTCTTCTTTCGGCACGTACCCTGTCTCATTTTCTTTTATTATTTTTATCGTCTTTTTTCACATAAGTTTCACTGCTTTGAGGATTTCGAACTAATGTCATCTGGATTTGAAAGCTAGCACCTTAACCACGACACCATGAGTTTTGATTAATTAACTGGTGATAGTTTACACTTGTATGTTTGCCAACTGACAAAATAATTATTCATTTCGAATTTTTTTTTTTTTTTTTTTTTTTTTGTGGGAGTAGGTGGTGTCGCAAACAATAGTGTGTGACACAATAATACAGAAGGTGATCGATACTCATGCGATTTGCTTCACTCGCTTTCGGCTCGTGCTGAAAAATCGTACTCGCATCAAAATCACCTATACTTTATACATTTGTATCGCAAATCATAATTTTCTGTTTAGATGCTGTACAAAGTACAAATGTTAGGTAAATCAATCCATTTTTCCACAATAGCTGAAATTTTTGATAAAATTGAGCTAAATAACTTCAGTCTGTATCAACATATGTATGTTTCAGCTCATTCCAGTCATCACATGTTTAGATCGACTGGAACGGAACTTAGTTTTAATTTTCACCATTTTCGGCATAAAAAAATTAAGTTCACACGAAACAAAAGTTAGGTATACGTATCATCTAGGCTTGATTAATAATTTTAATTCTTTATGTATGTTTTTTATGAACTTGGCTAAACCTGTACACATAAAGTTTTTGCGTCCAGTTTGTCAATAAGCAGGTCAACGAAAGTAAAATTGTATTTATGGCTGGGCTGCATACAATTGCATTTTAAATGCAATTTTTTTGCGGATCAGTTGAAAATATCTCTCCAAATCTAGGCTACTATTTTGTAGGACTATCATTTTTTTTTCAGGCTCGTATGCAATCGATTTTGTAGTCTACGTGCAATGGTGGAGCAGAAGTTAAGAATGTTTCCACATGTTTTAATCCATTTCTTTTCCTGGGCTATATTTATGGATGTGAGAATTCACTTATTCGGGCATGTAAATGAGTTCTAAAAGATGTATTTTTCTGAAAAATAGTATTTCACTGAAAATTTTGTAATCTTATCTGAAATATTTTTGTAGACGTTACATAATTTGAGCAACTTGTCAGCCTTATACACAGTTCTCCTGTTTGGCAAGTATAATATCAATTTATTATTACATTCGAAAATTTCTAACTTCTATTTAACGAATTTTCTTTGAGAACCTTGAAATTTTCTTTAGAACCGTTTCTATTTACCTGATGAAGTACCTACGTATGATATGGGTAAAAAAAATGATGCACTTGTGGTAATATACGTTCTCAACACGTTCTGTTAAAAGTTAGTTTCCAGTTCATACCTAAGGTTTTAATTATGTTGAAGTCCAAAGTTTTGCTCTTTTGGGGAAGAAAACCTCTTTTCGAGTTCTACCCAGCTTCAGAGAACTAATTCAGAAATTTTTTATAAAACATCAGTCTGTTATGAAAAAATGTGAAAAGTTCTACTATTTTTTCCAAACCAAATATAGCTAATAGGCGGATACCACATATAACATAATAACGAAATTATTTATATCAGTTAACGAATTTTTTCAAGGAACCGTCGCATACGTTAAATAGTGGTTTCACTGTATTTACAAAAAAACTTCGTTACATTATTTCAAAATAGCATTTTCAAGTTTAAATTTCCAAGAAAATTTCGATCGACTGAACGTAAATTAAAAAAATTCGTTTTATTTTGCCACATTGTGAGGTAATACATCGAATATTTTGCCAGTTCTCGCTGAAGAGAGAGACGGGGATACTTGCATTGTTAAAATGTTTCTACGAATCTCCTTGTAATATCCGTATCAATATATTTATTTGGTTCCCAAATTATTCCGGAATATTTTCTCAAGTCTACATTTGTTCAAAGTTTACATAAGGTTGGGTGGCCCAGTAAAATTAGCTTTTAAAATGGAATAAAATTAAAAGCAATAAAAAGTCGTACGACTGAAATGTGAAGGAGGTAGGCTCCTGAATAAGTGATAAAAAAGCTCAATTTTCATAATAACCTGTGTTATCAACTAGAGGCCGGGCCTCAGATTTATGACAGTGACGTACAATGGACATATTTCTAGATAAAAATAATTTCCATAAAATTCCGTACAAAACATTTTCACTTAATTTTTATCATAACTTTCACAAGGATTGTGACACAAGGTGATAAAAAGGGTATTTTTTTGAAAATCAATAATCTGCATTACTTTTTAATTGAGAAGCTGAAAATTTATGTAGTCGTAAAGATAGCCAAAGAAATTGACATACCGATATTTTTTATCATTATTTGGGCTATACGTCGTACTTCAGATTTTTAAACATACGGTGTCCCAAATAATGTAAATAATCAGAAAAATCAAGCAAAAACAATAATTATTTAATTATGTTTTTGAACGTTCACTTTTATTATTTGCGACACCATGTATATACAGATCTGTGTTATGATGTATAACCCACATAATGATGAATAATATCAGTGTGCTGATTTCTTTGGCAATCTTTACGTATATATCAATTCTCAGCTTCTCAACTGGAAAATAATACAGATTATTGATTTTGAAAAAACATGCCCTTTTTTACCACCCTGTATCTCAGCTTCTACGAAAGTTATGATATAAATTAATTGAAACTTCTTTGTCCTGAATTAAACAGACATTATTGTTGCACTGAAATATTTTCATTGCTTGTCACTTCGTTATCGAAGGAACTTTAAAAAATTAAATGTGGTGAAATGTTCACGTACCATTTCTAGATGAAAGCATAGGGTATGGGAATTGAGAATTTTTATAATTTATTCAGGAGCCTACCGCAGTCAAATTTCAAGCGTAAAACTTTTTGTTACTTTTAATTCAAATTTAAGCCCATTTTGAGTTAATTTTCTTAGACTATGGTGGCCAACAAACGAATACATTTATAGTTTACTGGTGGCGCAACACTCTCGAATGTATACCAAAATTAGGTAGGTATCTCTCATGTCGTATTTCTTCGAAGAAACTGTCACATATTTCCAAAAATAAAAAATATAGCTGAATCGCATCACCTCGTGCCAGTGCAACCATAATACTCAACGTTAGACACCGTCTAAAGAGTTTTGTTTTTATCGAACAAAAATTTTAAAAAAATTCCACATATTATACAAACCCATAAACATTGTCTTTGGCGACAGACTTTGTATACATATGCAAATAATACGTTTACCACTAATACACGTGTAACCCAGCAACCGTGTGTTACGCCTTACACAAAAAGAACTGAAGAAAAAAACTAATAATTGCAACTCTGAAAACAAAATGCACTTTCTTCGAAAAAATTATCAGAATTTTTCAATTTTTTCCTTTCATTTTCTGTCGGTCTTATTTCGAATTAATATATTATATAGAAAAGATTTATGTTTTTCTTTCTTTTTGTTTTATAATTTACAGCACTCTTACTCACGTTCGATGAGCTGTAGACACACTTGCAACGTATGCGCCATCCATATTTTCACCTTGCACGTGTAATTATTGCTACGAAAATAAGTCGAAAAACATCTAGCGCAGCAACACGTCGCTTAAAAACAAACTTTGTCTATTTTAATTTTCAAAAAACAAATTTGAAGTCCTGCAAAAACTATCCATAGTTGTCGATACCTAACAAAAATATTAATCTATCGATATTTCATTGTAACAAGTGTGAGTAAAACAATTAATAAAGATTATGGATATTTATCGACACCTACCTTTGACAAAAATATTAATCTGTTGATGTTTTATGGTGAAAGTTTTAGCCATTTTTTAAAGAACTGATGGGGCAATAGTAACAAAATTTTTAACCCACTTTCTTCTGTACGTAATCTATCTTCTACCAAAATTTCGACCCTATTCTTCGAGTTGTTTTCACGTAATTTTGGAGAGACACGCTATCTACTATCTGCTATTGATATTGTTTTAACAGTTTTTTACCCTTTTTGTGGAAACTATTTAAAGCAATAGTTTTGAAATTATAACCAGACGTGCCTCTGTAAGAAATTTACTACCAACTGAAATTTGGGCCCTATTCTTGAATTAGTTTCTTTATATTCCGGGAAAAATCAAATTTACCTAAAATTTTTGTTTTTCTATTTTCTCCAAAATTATAGAACCAATTAGAACAAAAATTTTTTTGGAACTTCTTCTATATTATGAAGACTGTATCACTCGTACAAATTTTAACTTTATCCATTTTGTAATTTTTTTAAGACCTGGACATAAACATGAAATTATATACGTATTCATGTATACCTATTGATAATTATATTTATTTATTCATATACGTAAAAAAAAATAAGGTCAAAATGGGAAAATGATGTTAATAGTTTTATTGTTTCATAAAACGGACAATTTTCATCGTTCCCACTCTTCACCCTTTTTGTAAGGTCAATTTTAATACTCTGTTTGCAAGCAAACTGGGTAAAAATGCAAAATATAAGTCACATGAAGTCAGCAAATGTTAGTAAGAGACCATTGACATTGATACGTTGTTATTATTTTTTTGATTTTTCTTTCTTGGTCTTATTTTCTTTGTACTCGTTTACTATTTATATTTTAGTATTCAAACTATTTCGTCGAAAAAAGTGATGCATCAATGCTGCATCAGTATTTGTGAAAAAATATTGTTTCTCCAATTTTGGAACAGACAGTAGCCGGGAACGCAGAAATGAGTATTCTTTTTTTGACATCTTAAGAGAAACACAGATGGTATAGAAGCCAGATATGCATGGATAGAAGCTATAGATATGTTTGATATGGAAAAAATTTCGAAATTTTTTGAACTTCGGGTGAAATTTGTTGAAGAAGTTGAAAAAAAAAAATATATATTTGCGAAACTTTTTAGCCAAACTAAATGAGAAGAGGTTCTGATACGAAATTATTTTCGTTTGTACCTATCAGATATTATTATTATTATTATTATTATTACTATGCATTTTTTTAGCAAAATGGTATTCCTATCGTCTAACGAGCTTTTCCCATTTGTTAGAGACTCTTGTGTTTTTTAATAAGCGATAGGAATATATAAAGGTGAGAGCCATAAAAACGTGAAAACACCACGAAAAATGTGAGATAAAAATTTACATAAATACTTACATATTTAAAAATATAATTTGATATTTCTCTCCATCCCACTTTAGAAGAAATTTATCTTTTCACCACTGGAAAAAGAATGCAGGCAAACAACAAATGTAGGCAAATTATACGTTAAAAACTTAGTTAGCACGAAAGGTAGCCTATCACTCATGACACCGATTCTAATCTCCATGGTGGGAGAATTTCATAAAATAAAAAAATAAAAAATGCAAATAAATGACTTTCTTTAGAAGAAGGCGTGCGGAAAAGTGTCCAAGTAGTTGACAAGTTGTGTGGAAAGTTGATAAGAAACCAAAAAAGCTTGCGGTTTTGTGGGTCAGTACTGGGAAAGGCATGTGGAATGAATTAGAAATTCGAACATTCTGAAATTGGTCGCTTTCCACCCGCTAAACATGCCTCCAAAGTGAGGCATGTCGTACACATATTACAAAAAAATTATTTTAATTTGTCTATTTAAGGACATCAGTTTCCAAGTTTTTGTTTCTTGACAGAATAAAAGGTGATGGTCACAGTTCTAAACCTAGAACTATGAACAATAACTAATGGAACAATTACGAAAGATTTCTGTCGTAACGTAACTCCACTTGAAATAAACAAAGTATAGAGAAGTTAAACAGCTATATGTATAGCTCGGTACCTACATAATTACACAAATAATTCATTTCTATCTGATTAATTGATGGTAGGAGAAATGAATTAAGAAAAGGGGAATGAAAAGTGTCCGGCTAGGCTTTGTAAAAATGATGTTCTTTGTTGTCCTTTTTAGTTTTCTGCATTTTAAGAACAAATTTATGTTAGTTGAAGGGGAACTACACTCAATTTGAGGTACGTTCATAATTCGGAGTATGTACCTCTGTATCTCAATTCTATCAGAAATTGACTGGAAGTCCTCATTACTAAGTTAACTACCCATCTAGTATACTTAGGTAGGTAGTTGTTTTAAAAATACCTTCACTCAGGGAGCCACAATATTACCTACGTTTCAAAAATAAACTTGATTGTAATTCAGTTTTGAACCACATTGAAGGGATATTTAATTTCCTCCAAGTATTAAATAATATCCTCATTTTGGTGTTCAGTTGGTATCAAAATTACAAATTCATCATTAGTGTGTCATTTTTAGGAGGGAAATAACCAAAATTTTTGCGGAGTTAGCTGTTTTTTTTCCTATTTTTTTCCTCTTTAACAAATTTTTGACAAATTTTATACGAATTCTATAGTACTACTTTTATTTATTCCGTTACATTTTTCAATTTTTTTCTTTGTTCTTCAGTATTTGGTTCCTATTTCCCCCCTGGATTCGCCTCTGTTTATCATCAATAATCTAATACTTGTGTACGTTTTTAAAGAGATTTTTTTGGCAATTAATGAAATATGTGTATAAATTGTTAATTTTGGATATTTATCACGTCCTTTTACTAAATTAATTTAACTTAAAATGACAACTGTTATGCAGAAATTTTGTTTTATTTCACTTTTCATTTAAATATTCAGTCGTTTATGCGCATTAAATACAGAAGACGTTTATCTAGATTGCGTTAGTACCTCATATTAGGTTCATATTTTTTCAAACATTGATTTTGACATAAGTGATAAAAAGCTGATATAAATAGGTAGGCTATCTTCTTTCTTAAGTTTTTATTTTCCTTTGAGTAATTCGTCATTTATACGAGGTTAAATTTCATTTTCAAAGACCTTGTGAGGTTTCTACAAAAAGTGTGGTAAATTTACCAAATATGAGGTACATAAGTTTAAAATTGTACAAAAATTTGAAAAACCACTATAAATTAAAATTTGTGGAGGAATCAGGATCTATGGAGGTTATTGTTATTGTTTGTAACATTGAAAAGTCTATGGAACCAATCTTTGATTTTACACTAATTTACTGTCCCATAACTCAAAATAATGACTCCACAAAGGGTGTTCTCAAAATGGGATACCCCCTTTTCCTAATATGGGATACATAATATACTCCATAGGCTGTACCCAGTATAGGATTCTACGGGGACCTGAAAATTTATGAAAAATATTAAAATTAAAGTTATACAAATCCATTATTTTTTCTTACAAAGGTTACAAATACCAATTACAATATTCCTGTGGGAACCGCCATACCTTGTCTAATATAAAATACATTCACCAGTTATAGTCGGCGGTGAGATGGCCGTGCGGTTAAGTTCACCGCTTTTAGCTGGCGAATATGTAGGTCCCAGGTTCGATTCCCCGAGCCAACAAAACCTACATCTGGTGACCCTTGACATGTGCTGGACATGCACGCATCCTAGTGGTGCATGGTGGAACTCACAACTCTCCTTCCTAACTTGAGTTGCCGATAGATGGCACCCTATATAGTGGAAATAGAACCCGTATAGGTAGTATAAGCCTGTGTGTATAGGTATAAGAGGCGTTTCTGATTCAGCCCAACCTCCCACAGCATCTAATGTCGTTCAACTCGTGTTGAGTCTCTCTAGGGGGGGAGTGTGTGGGAACCGCCATACCTTGTCTAATATAAAATACATTCGCCAGTTATAGTCGGCGGTGAGATGGCCGTGCGGTTAAGTTCACCGCTTTTAGCTGGCGAATATGTAGGTCCCAGGTTCGATTCCCCGAGCCAACAAAACCTACATCTGGTGACCCTTGACGTGTGCTGGACATGCACGCACCCTAGTGGTGCATGGTGGAACTCACAACTCTCCTTCCTAACTTGAGTCGCCGATAGATGGCACCCTATATAGTGGAAATAGAACCCGTATAGGTAGTATAAGCCTGTGTGTATAGGTATAAGAGGCGTTTCTGATTCAGCCCAACCTCCCACAGCATCTAATGTCGTTCAACTCGTGTTGAGTCTCTCTAGGGGGGAGTGTGTGGGAACCGCCATACCTTGTCTAATATAAAATACATTTGCCAGTTATAGTCGGCGGTGAGATGGCCGTGCGGTTAAGTTCACCGCTTTTAGCTGGCGAATATGTAGGTCCCAGGTTTGATTCCCCGAGCCGACAAAACCTACAATTCCAATTCAATTATTTGTTATTTTTGTTAACTCATATTAGTTCATCTTCTCAATTTTGATCTAATGAAAATAAAAAATTCCTAAAACTGAATGGATCGACTAACAAGACTGATAATTTATACTTTGAAGTAAAAGCCAAATGTTCAAATCCTGATTATATTTAAAAGTATCAACTAGTATTTCGCCCAAAAGTTATGAAATGTTGCAAAAAATTTAAGATAGCAATGATAAAATAAAAATGAGAGGAAAACTAATTTTAGAAGTGTCTTGTCGATTTTTTTTGTGATTTAGTATAATGGAACAGTCTTACTTACTATCCTCAATTTTTTTTCAGTATACTGGGTCAACAGTTTGAAAGAAACAGTGATACCTAATATTTGGTACATACATTCTCCATAATCGGTACATTTACCCTACCCAAAATTAGGTGTAATTCCTCTTTTCATGAAAAATTTAGTATCTACCAAATTTATTTTGCATCAGTTTAAAAAAAACAAAAAAAATAATTAACGTTGATGAGTATTAGGTTCAGAGTTTTGGTATGATAAATTGCGTACTCGCCTCCCCGCCTTATTTGTGAAAAAGAAATATGTATACTGAGCATCTTAAATAAAATATTAGAAAAGTCAAGACTAGTAGCTCACCTACAAAATTTGACTAGAGAGGGTGATGCCTTTTGAATTTTCATTTTAATATGCTTCAAAATTTCACATATTATTTTCACACCTAAGTGCACATTTATTTTGATTTCCCCTATCGATGCCTTCAGAAAAAAATGTTAACAAAGTCTCGTTTGTTTTCAGTAAAAATAACTAACACTTGTTGGAATTTCCCAAAAACTCTGTACATGAAAATCCAAAATTATTTTTCTCTGGAAATATTCATTTCTAGTCCTTGAAAAATATTCACTTAGAAGTTGAAATTTTTCTAATGATGAACTAACCATCGGGACACACCGTATAATCCTGGAAATTTGCCTTAAAATTATTTTCTTTCACTGAAACAGTGCATCGTTGTTGGTGTTCGTTAAAAAAAAGAAATAATATTTACATCACCACCGCCATTTTGCAAAATTTATTTTATCGCGAGTGAAGTGAGACACCGCAAGATGAGTACACACATATTTTTTCCATAATTTTCAAATCCACCTATCCGACGAAACAAATTGCATAATTTTTTTTTTTTTTTCATCGTTTCCGCTAGATCAAACCGAAAAGCAGCAAAAAACCTGCTAAAAAAAACTCTTCCATATCCCATAACGAGAAGTATTTAAGAGATCATAAAATCGTTATATCTTCTTTTATTTTCACGAGTAGAAAATTAAGTTATATTCGATCGTAAAAATTTGGACATTTGTTGTAAATTATTGTTTAAATATTTCATGGGTCAGCAAATATGCGGACAACGACGACGTACAGACGACGTGCGTATTAAAAATTCAGTTCATACCTATGATGAGAGAAAATGTATGGATACCTACCTGTACAAGACAGGGAAGAGAAGAACTGAGAAAAAAATAAGTAAATAAATAAGATAAAAAAAAAAGAAAGGAAATGAATCGAAAGATACGTTTAAATGATTACAATCCAATAATATCTTACTTAGCGAAGATAAAGATGATGCTGATTTTTATTATTTCGATTTGTTTTCATTCTTGTTTGGCATAATTTTTTTTTTTTTTTTTTACATGATCACGTTGATCACGTTTTTGCTTTTTCTTCCATATTTTTTCTTTCTGCCTTAATACAGCAATCAAAAAACAAGAATTAGAAAAAAAAAAAAAACAAGGATATTTTAGAAAAAAATATCCATTAGAATATGTGTTGCCCTGTGCGAAAGAAGAAAATAAAGAAAAAATATCTAATTTAGCCATTGATGACAAAGAATTATGCTCTTTATACTATTCGACGAAAAAGACGTGTTATGAATATAAAATTAATGACTATAAAATTTCACGCCGAAGTATGAGATAGTTTTCAGGAGCGATTTTTGATTATGATGTTAGATTTTAACGGTCAGCGAATTGACTCGAAACATATCTGTGGAATCTAAGTGTTTTTCGTTTAAGGTTTGTCATAATTGCAACAAGTTTCAACAAAACGTATTTAGCAGTGTGAAGTGGTATCATGGGAATAATGGGAGACAAAAATTAAGGTTGGACTACATAAAGAACGTAAACATTCGTTTTAACGAGGTAAACTTTCCAAGTCTGAATGGAGTGTTCTCTGATCATTTTTTGCAAGGTTATAACTTATAACACTTTAACACCAGGTAGTGGAATATAACTGTTTTGGTTCTACAGAATGAAAAATTGGAACTCAAAACTCGTCAAAGAGTTAGCGAGTATTCTCCCGAATAACCATCTCAGCAAACGAACAGATGATTCATATAATGGGTTAGTGAACTCACGAAATCCTACTTACGGTGTGTTTGAAACATAGATTATGAAAATCTCACACGATGAAGGCAGTGAGGAAGAAATCCCAGATTAGATCGATGACCAACCGTCGTCCTTAGATCATGCACCATTTCCACAGTACGAAACAACGTTGCTATATTCCTATAGCCTAAGGCAGTTTATTGCAAAAAATTCTGAGCGAAAGATGCCGCAGTTGATCACAGGTATCGTATTTTTATCGCAATCATTCGTACCAATCAACCACAGCAATAATATCCTGTACCTATGGCCATGTATGACATAACAGGTACAGATATTTGCAGGGCCGGATTTAGGTGGGTGCAAAGGGTACAACTGTACCGGGCGGCGCATTTTTGTTTTTTTTTTTATTTTTTTAGTAACATTAAGTATGACTGTATGACAGGGAAAAAATGCTTAATTAAACTTATAAATTTTTAATGTAGTAAAAACTTCTGATAAAAATCCATAAAAAAATTCTTTGGGGATGGGGTGGGTTGCTAAAATTATAAAAATGAGGGGGCGCAAAAATTTTATTGTACCAGAGCACTTGAGCTGTAAATCCGGCCCTAGATATTTGCCATGAACTATAGCACACGAGAACATACTACAATCACTAATGAATGAATCAGCTTCTTACCACAAAATTCACCAGTTATGGTGACTAACCTCAATCATAAATCACAATCACTAACAACTATCCACTAGGTACCATTTAACCGGTCACACAACTTCAGCCACCAACCATGGATAACCAGCACCAGCCAAAATCAGGAACTACGACTAGTCATCAAAACTACCCGATACCATATAAATCTTGGCCATCAACCACACTCAGCAGCTACTAAGTGAGTATGTGACGTCTGAAAAAATCACAAAAACCACACAAACAACAAACAAAAAAAAGAGCCAACAGAAAGTAGAGTATAGGAACTCCTGCATGGCCAAGTGTAGGAATAGACAAAAAGGAAGAAAAAGGAAAATTCACCATTTTAAAGCAGACACCCCAATTGCCAGAATAACCAACCACCCCCCTCCCACCACATGCCTGATTATTAGGCTATCATTTTAATTTCGATTCCCAAGAAAAGAGTGACTGAAACAGAGTAATAGAAAAAAACCATATATTTACTGATCCTCCGTGACAGCTCCGCAGCGGCCTGGAGACGATGCAAGTTCAGGTGGTGTTGTTCTGTGATGCCTCTCGTCGCCTCAGCTGTTGTAGCCCCACTGACAAACACTGGTACAGGCGAAAACAGCAAAAAGTTGAAGTAAACTGCAACTAACTGGATCCTCTGCTCTGCTCCCGCTGCTCTATCTGGTTGAAAGCAGGTCCACTGTGGAGGTGCGGTTTCTGCACCCCTCTGTGGCCTTTTCAAATTTAGATTTAGGCAGAATTCGAATTTGACCTTGAAGGTCAAGTATTTTTGATTTCGATTAACACAAAAATATCCTACGAATTGGCCACCCTAATGGACGAAATTATATGAAAAGTGTCAAATTTCAAATATTTCGTGACCTCCAAAAATAGGCATGAAACCTTGAAATCAAGGAAATTTTATACACACAATTTGCGATTTATTACTGTAACATTAAACGGTGAGGGCAGGCCCCTCCGAGTAAGTTTTCTAAATTTTTGAGTGAAAATTTAGTGGCCGAAAAAAACACTTTCGAGGCGAAAACCTCTACACGGTGCGATCCGACTGCTAAAATTCAACTAACTGTAGGCTAAAACTATAAGGATCGCGCCAGGCATCGAGAGAAATTCCCCCCAGAACTCACCACCAATTGCATCGCCTCGTACACTTCTCACACTATAAAATTACAGCCAATCCTGTGGAAGAAGATAAATTATTTTGGCCGCCACATTTAAATTTAAACTTTAACGTCTTTTTCGGTCCATTAGGCGAGCAACCAAACAGACCGCCGAATGTTAGGCAAGCAATTACAGGTACATGGTATAGGCTATTGTATAAGTGTACGAGATCTGCGGCTAGGCTAAGTGGCGAATAATAAAAATACGGACAGGCTAAACATGTTAAAACTGTGTAGCCCAGCCGCGTACGAGAGTAAATACGTAGCGAAAATGTAATATTATTTTAACGAAACATGTAAGCAATAATTTGAAAGTAATTCGTGAGCTGTGGAGAAAAAATATTTCAAAAAAAAAACATGGGAGAAGAGACGGAAAAGGACGTATTTATTTAAAGGAGAAAATTACAGGTCAGGCATCTCAAGTAAGTAGAAGGCATAACATAACACAAAATGGTTTTGAAAATAAAGATGAACACAGTCGATGATAATTATACGGTGACCATTAATGGTGAAAACAACTTCTGATCACATTCATCAATAACATCGACAAATAAAGACCCAAATAACAACTATCAGATATGGACATGTACTGCAATCAAAAATCACAAACCGTAGCCCCTAACCACAATACCACTCACACTTACCAACTATGGCCATCCACAACAACTATCAGTCGTATTCATCGATCATGTGAATTAACCAAAGCCAGAAACCATTTTAAGGCGTCAAAACTACAGAATCAATTATGGTCATTGGCCATTATCCGCAGTCATCAGCCATAGTCACCAACCTCAACCAGTACTAACATACTAGAATAAAATAACAGCAAATAATCTTCCTCATTGACTTTAAACACTAAGGACAACAACCCCCTCTATGTCACCATCTACAGTTAACAACCTCAACTAATATTCATTTCCTACTGACTTCAAAAATGATACATAGACTCTAACCACAACTATAGTACTGATAACTTAGAATTGGAATAACATACCAGCCGCTAATCATCTTCATCAATCTCAACCAACAACACTAACTAATACAACTACACTCACAATGCCACTACCCAACATTGCCAAGCTCAGCTAATTTTAAGATCCACTGAGCTCAGAAAAGAAACGTAGACTCTGACCGCAGACACCAACTAAGGGCATGGATCTTATGATTACAGCCACCATCAGTCATGTCTATCATTTACAAACAGTGGCATAGAAGCTGACTACTGCTAACAACTTCTTCAGTATTTTTTTTATTGCAACCACCTGTTGTTTATCCATGGGAAGATCGAGATCGATGTAATGAATAAATTTAATTTCATGTTTCTTTAAAGTCAGATATTAGTTCATTCAGAGTTTTCCAAAAGCAGAAGCCTAACCTGATTTTAGTTCTTGTCATTAAACAGTATATTACGCAACAAGGGAGGGAAGTGAGCAATTTCTCAACAAGTTCGAGATTTCCAAGCATGAGCCATAGGAATTGCTCACTCCGATCGAGTTGCGTACAATATTTTTTGCAACGAGTGTACGGAATGCTGTATTTGAGCCTGGTGCAATAAAACTTGCAGTTGCTGGACCAAATCCTTGTTACGACAAAGAGAATTTTTAGATTTTTCAATGGGAAAGTTGGATTAACGACTGAGAGTTTTCATAAGTTACAAAGTTTTCAACAAAAATTTCAATTCTGGACTTGATCTGTTTGAAAGTTAGTCCTCAGTTCGGTCTAAGGGATTTATTTTAGGGTCAATTCTACAATGGGAAAGCTTCAACAATTGAAAGCTTTAAAGAGGTAACATTTTTCAAAAAGTTTCAGTTCGGGACTTGTTCTGTTTGAAATTTTATTCTCAGTTCAACTTAAAGAATTTATTTTAACGTCAATTCTTCAATGGGAAAATTTGAAAAACTAAGAGCTTTAATAAGGTACAAAGTTTTCAATAAAAGTTTCAGTTCTGGACCTGTTCTAAATGAAAGTTATTTTCAGTTTTATTTAAGGGATTCATTTCAATGTCAATTCTTCAATGGGAAAGCTTTGAAAACTGACAGTTTTTATAAGTTACAAAGTTTTCAACAAAAGTTTCAGTTCCGGACCAATTCTGTTTGAAATTTAGTTTCCAATTCAGTTTAAGGGATTTTTCAGTATCAGTTCTTCAATGGGAAAGCTTCAACAACTTAGAGCTTTAATAAAACTCTATTCTGAGAGCTGAATTGAGTTCAAAAATTGCAGTTTATTGGACCTGTTCTTTTAAAAGTTAGTTCTAAGTTGTTCTTTAGAGTTGTACTGTCAGTTCTGAGAAGTGAAAACTTGAAAAATTGTATTCTGTAAATAAATTAGTAACTTTACACTGAAAGTTTTAAAAATGAGAGATTCGGATGAAAGTTAGCTTTCTGTTTTTATTTGGAATTTTTGCTAAAAGTTTCAGTTGTTAGCCTGTTCTAGTGAAAATTTTTTCACTTATCTAATGAATATCTAATGATCTTCGGCTTGAATCCGTCCGAAAGACGGGTTATGTTTTGCTAGTAATATATAAATATGGATGGGTATCTTACGATTTGTGAGATTTTATAGCTTTTAATATAGACTAAATTACGTTTGCTGGAATTCGTATCAGTAGAAACGCTGGCATTGTGGTCACCGCGTCGTAAATACACAGAATAATACTTCCCGCAATACCTACATGGTATCGGAGAGCACTCTTGCGCCTTAAATTTGCGACGAGATACTTCCTGCAATACTCTGCGAACGAAAATTGATGGGGCTGTTATGTTTTTTGCTAGTTACACTCTGGATGTGGGGTCTCGGGCCTATTGCAAAACGCACATTTAAGATTACTGGGAATATTTTATATTTTTTTCATCAACAAAAATTCGCCAGTTTTTTGGTTTTCAATCATTTACACGAATTTTACCGTTTCATTACGGTCTCATTTTCGAATAATTTCAAATTATGTCTAATTATTTTGTTTAATATTTCACATATTTTTCGTCGAATAATTCATTTTTTTTTATTTCCTCGATCTCTTAAAATGATCAAAATTTAATGTTTTACCAGCTAAATTTTTGTAATTTGTCTTGTTCATTTTGGACGACCTTAGTAAATGCATTCGTGCGAAATCAGTGAATTTTTGCTTCTCCAATCATTTACATCATGCCCCTACTCGTGAGGAATATTTTCCACAATAATATTATATATCCGTTGAACGATGACTTTTTTTTGTAGACGAGAAGGTGACATTCCTATGCTTACCTTCTTGAATCCGCCTTTGAGGTCAGACAGTCAAGAGAAATTCTGTTTTCAGTCGGCGTATTTTGTTTTGTAGAAAATGTAGTTAGCTCAACTGAATTTTTGGCTAAAATTCGGCCATTGGATACGCAGCAGACTGATCATGAGTTTTCTCTCAAGTTTTCTGATAAAAGCTATTAACTGTGAAGATTAACTTAAATTGTAACTCGTATATAATAATAATAAAAAGTAAATTTAATTTGACCCTGCAGGACTGGAGTAATACATACGTAGAAAAAAAGGTTGTCAAAATATCATAATTTCAAAGGAATAGGGGAAAATTTGAGGTGTAGAGCCATCGTGATTTCAGTACTACAAGAGTTTTAATGTCTTCCTCATTTACAATTTTTTTTTTTCCGAATAGAGACGAAGAAATACGCAGTAGATACGTTTACTGATCCAAGAATTCCATTTTTCGTATTCATAAATTATTTTAAACAGAAATGAATGTGGACAGGTTTCTTTCGGCAGGAGTTAGAATACTATCGAAACGTTAGTCTAAGGTTTATCCACCTCTGAAACAAGTGCGAGGAGAACACAAAATTTTTTTTTTATTTCGATTTTTTACGAACCGTAGCAGTAGTGGTAGCCCATTAAGTCACGTTTAATTAAAAGAAACATACGTTTACCCGGGCAGTTAATAAATTGCAAAACGATAACGAAAATTTATTTATTTTTCTCTTTCGATATGGGGCGGTGAAAAAATTTGTGAATTTAATTTCGCGTATTTAGAATGAATATATAGGTACATATAGGTAGGTATAGTCATACTATAGATACTAATGTATATACTGCGTTACCTACGTATGTTTGCGAAAGCGTATAAAATTTTTGAAGGAGTTTGCGCATAATCGAGAAAATCGTAAATTGCATTTCCAGCTTCGACGACAGCCACAGCCCTACCCACATTGTGTTAATCTCGGCTAAAATATATTGCCATATCTTCGGCAAATGTCATAATATCGTGTCGCATCTCCACGTTATACTTTATGCGAGAATGTGCTCGTGTAGGACTGTGTTATGGTTTCCTCAGCCGCATGCGAAAGGAAGAGAAAAAAAAAAAGTTAAAATTTAAAAATATATTATATTTACCAACCGGCTGAAAGAAATTGGTTAAAACGTTAAGGTTGACGAAAAAATGATAACAAAAATACACAGAAAAAAAAAAAAAAACAACAAAAAACCGACGAATTTACTAGATTACCTGTACGTTAATTTATTGTTTGTTTTTGCATATAAATTATCGAGTAAATGGACTTTAATCGTGTTCTGTACGCGTTCACTTTGTTTCTTACTGTTTATTTATGTTTTGGCTGTAACTCAAAATAAAATGTACCGCGGTCGTTATCGCGTATTATATTATGGACTATTGAGAGGCGAAAGGAATTTGTAATTGCTGATGGTTGCTTAGATTATGCGGAAAAGCTGTACTTGATGACACAAAAAAATTTTAATTCGGTAAAATCATAATGATAGGACGAGACTTTGTTACTATTCATCGAAAATTACTGAATTTCTCTTTCAACAAATGTCTCGTTCTTTATTATTTTCACTGGAACGATAGTTCAGCCCATTTTCAAAACAAAGGGGAAAAAAACAGAAAAAATTCACAGACTTACTATTGTGGCTCCGCCCACGAGGCCCCGGCGCACAGGCGATGCGCGGGAGTTCTCCCACTACCTCCGGTAGTGGACATACTGGTGTTGAGGCAACGCCAGTTGTGAGGAACACGTACGAGGTACAGGTGTGTGACTCCAACAACATTTATTGTCTCCTGGACGTTAAACACATTATATATATGTAAGAATATGTATTCACATTCTTAAAATAACCACAGTTTCTGTCTGTGTTTCGCACTCGCTGATATAATGAGTTGCAGAGATCTCTCATATATATATTAGATTTGTATTATATTCATCTATTGATGGATTTTAAGTATGGAAAGATGAAAGATGTGTCTACATGATTCTTCATTATTTTCTAAAGAGCTTACAAATCCATCAATACATGCCAAGCTAGTGGGATGATCTTGAGGAAGACGGAATGCTAATTAGTAAAAGATCAGCTCAGTTCTTTCCCTAGTGCGGCTCCCCCTCGAAGAATGGGGATGTAAGAATATAAATTCACATTCTTAAAATAACCACAGTTTCTGTCTGTGTTTCGCACTCACTGATGTAGTGAGTTGCAGAGATCTCTCATATATATATTAGATTTGTATTATATTCATCTATTGATGGATTTTAAGTATGGAAAGATGAAAGATGTGTCTACATGATTCTTCATTATTTTCTAAAGAGCTTACATATATATAAGACTCTACCCACGACATGGTAGCAAGAGCACTGTATATTATCCCCCGAATTTTCGTAATTTGCCTCTAGAATTGTTTCTAGCAAATGGAATTTTTCCTAATTCTGATAATCCCAAAAACGCTTCCACTCGAAAATTCGTTTTCGCCTAACTCTAAAATTAAACAAGAAAATTTTCCTTGGAAACAAACTTTTCTTGTAATAATATTTAATCGTTACAGATTAACGGAAAAATAATTTCTGTATTCATCTTTATTCTACATACAATCCTAGGGATTTGTCAATAAAGAATAATGTCTAAATTAAATAAATTTCTGACAGCCATTTTTCTCTTATTCATTATAATATGCGACCAAAAAATTACTACTCTAATTTTTCTCGCCACCCCCAGCATTCTGCTGACGAAATAATTCAGATGAATTTTGTTCCTACTATATAGCCTGATAAAAAGAATTCGTCATAATTCGACAAATAAGGCTAACAAAAATTAACAAAATTAATAATTTCAGTATTCTCCTTTTATCACGGAGTTTTTCCCTATTTTATACTTTAAATATATTATAGGCCGTTTCTGTGTACGCAAATATTTGCGCGAAACAAACATCGTATTTTTTTTCTACTTCGTAAAATATACGATTTTTCAAAAATCACAACATGTTACAAACTAAAAATACGCCCATAATCACGTAAAAAATCGCTGCATTGCATCGAACAAAGGACAATTCTTACGAAAACTGTATTGTCCTGGCGTGAATCGTATAAAAAAAAAAATCCCCGATATCTAGATATCGCCAGCACACAAATGTAAGAATTTACGTAACAAACACAAAACAGACCTACACATACGCAACGTATATGGTATGCTGCAACAGCAGCGACAACAACAGGCAACCGAATTCTGCACGAGGACGAATGTGCGCGCTAAAAATAGACACGTACATTGTCCTTCGACCTGTATTCATCAACATTGATATAGATCAAGTGCATCTCTATTTTTCCAGTGCCATATGAATTCATGTTTTCTTGCCTTTTTTAATTAATTTGTTGTTGTTTTTTGTTCGCAATCCTTTGTTTTGTGTGACATATTTGTATTTCATGCAAATTTCCTTTTTCTTTTTTATTCTCTACACCATTTCTTTTACGTTTCTTGTATTCTACCCTTTTATTGGTGTAGTGGGCATTGTCCAAATTTTACACAATAAAGAAGAAACAGTAAAAACTCGAACTCAGTATGTTCTGATTATAATAATTATTTTTTTTTTCCTTTTCATAATTTGTAATTATGTTTTCATACTTAGGTATACGGCCATTTTATCCTAATGATGTGAAATTTTTTGAAGTACTATTGGGAAACGAATTCTTCAAATTTGTAATACAAAACAACCTGTTTTATGATTTTTTCCTTTAATATTTTTTAAAGATAAAATATTTTTGCCTTAATACTTAATATTTCATATTTTAGGAATAAACTTAATTCAGTGAATTCGTATAATTTCGTGAACCTAAAACAGCCTACTGCCCCAAGGTCACGCTCAATTATTTTTTCAAACAAAAAACTTTAGTTGTTTGATAATTTTCTTAGGAAAAAAATGAAATCTGACTGATTTTACAAGACTATTTAAAATTTTTCGAAATTTAGGAAGTCATTTCCCGTAATATCCATATAGCTATTATATTTGCATCAGTGGATAATGGTCAATTTTACAAGTATTTTTTATACATAAATATTTGCTTTTTCTCATTCTTTGTGAATTGTATCTGGTGTGACTTAAATACGTCTTATCGTACTAGGGTCACATCCAATTTTTTTTTTTTTTGGATATTTCCAAAATATGCATATTTTCTCAAATTTGGTTAATTCTGTGTACTCGCGAATAAAAAACGTATTTTCGCCCCAGGGTCTTGCCCAATTTTTTTTCTGAGCCGAAACACTTAGAAAAATTTACAAATTTTGATAAAAAATTACTTAGGTAAAAGCTTTATAATTCGTCATCTTTGAATGCTAAAATATATTATTTTTGCGAAAAAAAATTTTTTTTTGATTCGTAACTGAAAAACTTAACATATTTCCTTACAAGTAATCAGAGTAGGCAATATCCGTACACACTCAAAAACATTACATTCGCTAACCCTTCTGAATTCAAAATTTGTAACATTGACCTACATTTTAATTAGGTCAACGCTCTCGTAACCTAGATTACGTATAAGAGTAAAATTTTTTTTCTTTTATCTCTTACTTTCTTTCCATATTAATGTAAACGAATATCCTTACTATATATAATGATGAATACTTAGCATATTTTTTCCAAAAAATTTTTGTTCTTCTGGTTGAAATGAAAATTTTTTTTTTCCTTTTCTTTCATCTCTTTACAGAACATTAATCAATATGTCCGAAGAGATTCAACCAGATAATCTCCCACCCATCCTCAATGATGAGATCGATCTTAATGATCCGTACGCCCTTTTGAACGAACCCGAAGGTGAGAAAGAAGTACCGGACCTTCCAACGGAAGATGAAGATTAGCATCTTCAATCAGATGAAGAAGATCATCAGGCTGATCAACCTGGCAATATCATTCCACCAAGATACAAATATCGCTCCCTATCACCTTCCAAATCATTCCATTCAGGCACAGCTTATTCCCAGATTTCCGAAATAGAAAACTTTTCTGGAACAATTGACGACGTCAAAAATTACTTAATTTCCTTGGAAAATCTTCTCCAAAAACCTTTGGATCAAAATACAGATCATGAAGCGGTACTTTCGAAAATCTCCGCAATTAATATGTGTACGGATGATCTTCAACGAATTCCTAAAGGAGCTTCGAAAGAGTTAATCTTTTCAGCTAAAAGCCTGACTAGGAGCCTGGCAGTGAAAAAATCAAGGATTTTGAAAAAATTCACTGCCACCAACGTTTCTAGTAAACAGACCACAGAATCCGTACCTGATTCTGCAGCTGATGCTGCTGCAGCTGAAAAAAAGGCTGAAGAGGAGCGTCAGTGTTTAAAACAAATTGAAGAAGAGAGCGAACAAAACGGGCTCAAGAGATTGCCAAGGAATTCCTTGAGACTCGTGCCCAATTTGCCACTATCACTCAGCAGTATAGGCGAGTGGATGAAAAACTTAAAACACTCAAATATACTGTTGAGTGGGAGTTAAAAATGTCTATGGCTGAGTTTGAAAAACTCCACCTTCCTCGTGAAGAGTCAACACCAGTTACTGGAGAGAAACGTCAGACTCAACCAACACCTTCGTCATCTGGTCAACAGAAGAATCTTGATTCTGGCAAAACGACGAAGGGACGACAACAACCAGTCGTTATTGATAGTAGGAAAACCATTTCTAATAAACGTAGTTTACAACAAATGGCTAATGGAAATTCTGCTGAAGTTGAGAGCAACCACAATCCAAAAAGGACTAGAGGTGAGCAATCTCAAACTTTGGCAGAAATTCCATTACCTACTCAATTGAATGATTGTTCTTCAATTAATAATGCTTCAATACCTCGTGTATTGGAAACAACTGTTTCGCAAACCAACATTCCTTTAATAAATATCGATTCTTTCAATCAGATCCCTAAATGTTGGGAACATGAACCACAGATTCAAGTAGAACAAGGCTTTTCAAATCTGAAACCCCCAAAATTTTATCTTGAAAAATGGAATGGGGAGATACTTAGGTATCCAGGGTTCATTAATGGTTTCTTTCTCTATGTTCATCAGAGGCCTGATATAGCCATACCCCAAAAAATTAATATTTTACAGGGTGCGCTGCCTAAAATTTTATGTGATAAAATTAGCCATTTTTCACCTGATAAACTAGGATACGATCAGCGCTTAAAATTTTTACATAGTCGTTACGGCAATGAATCTAAAATTTGAGCTGCCCTATGGAAAGAAATTACTGAAATTCCGACAACTAAGAATGACATTTCTTCCATTCAAGATGGATTAGATTCTGTTGTAGTTATGATAGAATGCTATCGGATGGTTTGCAAAACAGTTGACAAAGAACAACTCTTCAATATAATTGTTAAGAAATTCCCGCCTAGATCTTATTTAACTCATTTAAAAACAAATGAAAGAAATGTTAAGCATTTATTCGAAGCACTTTGAAATTTTATTTCAATACAAGAACTTTGTGAACTGACTTGTACTTCGGTACCGAAAAAAGTTAATATTAACCAAAATAGTAAGCCTAAAGGCAGACAAAATTTTGCGATCATTTCAAAAGAAACTGATAAACCTAAAAAAAGAAAGGATAAATCCAATCTTAAACAAGGTAAAAAACGTCCGAATCTAGATTCAACTGACGATGTTAATTCTTTTCTTTCCACAGGCTTGTTGGGACAGTTCTGAGAACTTTGAAGGGGAAGGAAATTCCAACCAGCGTGTTGAGGACCAACCCCACTCCCACTCAAGGAAGATGCATCTTTTGCAATGGCATGCATCATAGCCATCTTTGCCTTAGAGTTAATACTCTGGAAGGGCGCAAAAAATTTTATGAGGAGAACCAACTTTGCACTCGTTATGTTAGGAAACATCCTGGCATAACGCTATGCAGAGTTGCGCATCCGATCCATTGCAAATGGATCACCATACAAATTTGTGCCCTAAGGCAAAATATCCAATTGCACCTCCGATAATAGAAGCGTGGAAGGATAGCTTAAATGCCTATAAGGCTCAGCTTCCAGAAAAATGTACGTATAATGATTCAATAAATCTTGCACCAGAAACAAATGTTTCATCTCAGAATATTAATTCCTCTGTTTCTCCACAGACCAAAAATGATTTAAGGAATCTGGATCTTACGGTATCAAAATCCAATCAACCCTTAGGAGCTGACGGATTACCAGTTTTAAGTGAGTCAAAAACTTTTTTTACTAATAATAATACTTCTGCGCATTATTTAACATTCTTATCGTATGTTCATGCATCTCACTTACCAAAACCTGTAAAAATTAATGGATTTTTTGATAGTGGAAGCAAAGAAACATACATTTTCCATACTTATGCAAATAAGTATTTGAAATTGAATTTCTCGGAAAATATAGAATTAATGCGATTTACAGGTCTTGCTAACCAAAAATCAGAAATTTTTAGATCCCATAAAGTATCTTTCGATCTTCAAAAACCTGATGGAACAACTGTTCCGATTATAGCAAAAACAGTTAGTCATATAGCTGATTCTTTATCTCAACCAGATTTCCTTGAATTTAAAAAGTTGTACCCTCAATATTCCCATATTGAATTTACTAAAGCAGATCATGAACTTACGATCCATTTGCTTATTGGAAATGATTATATGTTGTCCTTCGTGAGGAAGATTGTACAAATATCCCCTACTTTAACCCTAATTGAAACTGACTTCAGTCATATGTTAGGTGGCACAGTAGTTCCTTTAACTAAAAGTGATGTTTTTACTCCAATATTTTTGACCTCTCCTCAGAGTATCGAAAATTTTTGGAAACTTGATACTTTGGGTATTGAATCCAACAATCTTGTTAAGGTTGAAGCGGAAGCGGAAGCACTTTGATTATTTTATAAAAATGTTCGTTTAGTAAATAATCGTTATCAGATTAAATGGTTGTATAGGTTTAACCCTCCATCATTACAAGATAACTATAGGCTTGCAATCAAAAGATTAGACCAGCAAGTTCCTAAAATGAAACAGAACCTCCAGTTCTTCCATCTCTATGTTCAGTATTTTCAATCACTGGTTAAGTTAGAAATGATCGAACCAATAGAACATGAACATCCTGGTGAGTTGATACATTATCTCCCTCACAAAGGCATTTATGATCCTACAAAAAGCACACCACTTTGTGTTGTCTTTGACAGTTCAGCAAAAACAAAATCTTCTAATCATTCTCTAAATGATTGCATGTATAAAGGTGCGATTCTTTTGGCAGATCTAGTATCCATTCTCATAAGTTTTTGCAAAAATCCTTTTGCAGTAGTAGCTGACATTTGTAAAGCATTCTGTGAGATAGGCCTTCACCCAGAAGATAGAGATGTAACTCGATTCTTTTGGATGAAAGATCCTAATAAACCCTTAGATCTACAAAATCTAATTGTTTTTCGCTCTTGTCGAGTCCCATTCGGAATTGTTACAGCACCATTTCTCTTGGCTGCAATCTTATTACATCATTTTCAAATGGTTGATAAGAAATTCCATGACAGTTTTCTCCAACAATTCTATGTTGATAACTTGGCAACCTCCTTGCCAACTTATGAAGCCTTGAAAGAATTGTATGTCAAATCAAACAAGTTGTTTAGTGACATTTCTATGGAACTTGCCCTTTGGGGAACTAATTGTGTTCCTCTTAGAAAGGATTTTGATCCTTCGAGATCTTTGGACAAACCACTAGTCAAAGTATTAGGTTTAGTTTGGGACAAGGATAATGATATCATGTATATTCCCACTCCTAAAGCCCTAACTGCTTGTTGGACTAAACGTCTGTTTTTAAAAGTGATGTCCTCCTTTTATGATCCGTTAGGATGGTTCGCCCCAGCTTTTATACCATCTCGATCATTTATAAAAATTCTTTGGTCAGAAGGCCTGAAATGGGATGAACCCATCCCGACTAAATTACAATCAGTAGCATCTGATATCTTAAATGATTTAATGCAATGTACTAATTATTGCCTACCCAGACAATTGTACATAAGGACTTACAACCCTGATACATGTCAATTACATGTATTTACTGATGCCTCTAAAACAGCGTTTTCAATGGCCATCTATATTTGCTTCTATAATAAGAATTTAAACACTTATTCAGTACGCTTTCTGTTAGGAAAATCACGCGTTACCCCCATGAAGCCTATTACAATTCCGAAACTAGAATTGTTAGGTGCCTTAATTGGTGCCAGAGGTTTGCGTACCACTCGCAAACTGATGGACCTGTCAAATTCACCGACATTTTTATGGTCTGACAGTAAGTGCATTTTAACGTGGTTACTGGAAAGAAAAATTTTACCTTAATTTGTTGCAAATTGAGTATCTGAAATCAAGAGTATTCCAGCCGTAGAATATTGCTATGTTCCATCAGCTGAAAATCCAGCCAATATTGGATCCAGAGGATTTGTAGTAAATGATTTAGTTACGTCCCTTTGGTGGACAGGACCCGAGTGGTTAAGTCAGGATTGCATCTCATGCCCAAAAACTGATTTGCATGTGATTTAATCACTTCCAGATTTGTCTGAAGATGAATACTCTACTCCAGTATTTTGTACACTTAGAGATTCATTAAGCGTTTCCTCAACATTATCTGCTTCAATTCCTGAAATATCAGATGAAATTTTCGATAAACATCGTCCAGCAAAGTTGAGAAGAATTGAAAATTCTAAGAAAAGATTTATCCCGCAATTTTTCATAAATTTGCAAACCAATGAATTTGAAATTCAGATACTGGTCTCACAACCGATTCCTCAACAGGAAACGGAAGTGATAACAAACCCATCCTCTCAACCTATAGATTTGTTAACTAAATCAGAAAATGGTTTGAAGTCTCAAATAACTTCCTATTCAAGTTTCATCCATCCTCCTAGGAACACACCATTTGGAATTGAAATTGAGAAATTTAATTCTCTGAAAAAGTTAGTTAAAAAAATTTTTCGCAATGTATTAAAGCAATCCGACGTTTTAATCAACGAAGGATTAAGAGGAAACGTTTGTTAACACCCTATGCAATAGTTGGAACTAATTTTCACTTTGCATTACTTTGTTTCATTTATGCGGATCAAAAGAAACATTTTTCAAAATTATTCGAAATACTTTTAGGTGATAATCCGCCCGAACATGTAGCATATGAAAAATTTCATATTTGTTTGGACCCTTCGGGAATTATACGTCTGAAAAATTATCTTCCAGAAATTCCTTATGCTAAGGATATGTTGTCCCCTATTCTTATGCATCATAAGTCACATTTGACTGAACTAATTTTGATGCATACCCATCTTAAATTAGTACATGACGGAAATAAATTTACATTGTCTGATTTTTGTAGACACTACTTCGTGCCTAGAGCACTGAAAGTGTTACCGCAAATTTTGAAAAAATCTTGCGTGTTATGTAAGAAATCTGAGAACAGACTGTTCAAGCAACCGACGCATTCGTCATTGCCAGATTTTCGTCTTATACTATTTACCCATCCTTTTACCTATACAGGTGTGGATATATTTGGTCCTTTCTCTGTATTTGATAAATATTTACCAAAGAGAAAAAGTAGATTGGCTACACCAACTGCACCCATCTATAAAAAATGGGTTTTAGTCTTTACGTCTCTCAACACGAGCCGTTTATTTGATTTCAGTATCATCTTTGACTACCACAGAAATATGGACTGCATTTCTGACCTTTTTTGCAGATAAAGGAACGCCTAAAGCAATCTTATCTGATAATGCCGCACAATTTCTAGAGTATTGGTCTACCTTTTCGGAAGAAAATGAAGTGAAAGACAATCTGGAATTGAAAGGTATTAAATGGCACTTTATTCCCACTAAAGCGCCATGGTATGGAGGCGTATACGAACACATCATAGGAATTATCAAACAAGTCTTTTTCCGTTTTCACGGACATAATTCTATATATGCCCATACTTTTCAAGCTAGCTTGAAGGACATTCAGACTATGGTCAATGAACGTCCATTATGCCCATCTTCTGATGAATTAGGTCAAAATACTTTGACACCTTCGCATTTTCTTCATGCAAATCTTGGGTCTTTGACAATCCCAATTAGTCAGACAGTAGAGGATAATACTCCTACAGTCACTCAACTCCAGAAATTATGGAAACTTGACCAAGAATATCTTTAAAAACTTTGGTTATCTTGGAAAAGGGAATATCTTTTATATCTAAGAGATAGACCACCAGGACCGATACCAAATGTGTATCGCACGGTGCCATTTCAACCTGAAATAGGAGACATTGTCCATGTCCTGGACTATATGTAGAAACCCAGAGTATACAAACTTGCCAAAGTCCTAGGACTTGAAAAGTCACATGATGGAAAAGTCTGACATGCGCAAATTCAGTTCTCGAGTAAAAAAGTGTCCACCCGACCATTAAAATTTTTAGCTCCCTTAGAACTAAGAATAAAGGATACTATAATGAGAAATTAGTTTCAACATTACCCGTAATTTTCAAGATTACCTGAGACATGACACATATAGGATAGGCTATTCAGTAATTTCATATAAATTAAGATGATAACCTACACTGTCTTTAGGGGGAAGCCTAAATTAGATACTATGTTGATAAAAAGGCATACTTCTAATTTTTGGCACCTACTATTGTTGTCAATGCACCTTACGAAGGATTGCGGGCAATAGGTGACAGAGCGCTCAACTATACCATTCTATGAATGAGCTACCAACTTGCTAATTCTCCATTCTTCCTTTCCAGAATCCTTCATCTATGGTACCGACTCTTCATAATTTTGTTTTGTTTGCTGTCCGGCAGTTGACGGAAGAGAAGAAAACTATATTTTACAGAAAAAAGTTCTTTTCTTTGTTGTTTTTCTTTCTCTTTTTTACAATAATTTAGTATTATTTCCTATTTTTGTACCAGCATTTTTTATTTTTCCAATAAAATTGTTTGTTTGTACATGTCATGTATAATTAAAATTTTAGTTTTTCAGGATCAATCTTGGAAGGTGGCCTCCGAAGGCTATCTTTGCACACCGCACCTAGTATTGTGGCTCCGCCCACAAGGCCCCGGCGCACAGGCGATGCACTGGAGTTCTCCCACTACCTTCGGTAGTGGATATACTGGTGTTGAGGCAACGCCAGTTGTGAGGAACACGTACGAGGTACAGGTGTGTGACTCCAACAACATTTATTGTCTCCTGGACGTTAAACACATTATATATATATATATATATATATATATATAAGACTCTAATTCTCTATCGTTTGCAGCTTTTCCCAAAAAATTTTGTTCATTTTCTGCAAAGTTAGGCGTGTTTGAACATTCTGAAGCTATAGGTAATTCAAGATGAATAGAAATTCATCTCCGCTTCAGACTCTTTTTATTTGTTTAACAACTGATACATGTTGTGTTGTTTTGTTGTCATCGAGCGCACGGAGGTTTGGGTTTGTTGATACCTGTCGTTGTTTTATTGTTCACGAACTTTTTCTTATCAAGGAATTCCACAGTTGTATTTTTTAGCAGGTTTTAAATTTTGTATCGTATATTAATTTTTCGAAAGATTTTTATTTTCTTTGTGCTAATCGCTCAGATCTTCGACTTGGATGCTGGTTTTTTGCTTTTTTACTTCCTAGGGGCCTGCCTCTTTTACGGGGGCTTATGGGTTCCGTAGAGTCATAGTTTATTGTAATGACATCGTCTGAAAATTTTCCTGTCTTTTTTTTCTTTGCTGATTTGTTTGTTTGTGAATTTTATTTTTGTATATTTTGTGTTTCATTGTGAGTTTCGACTAAATTTTCCTGTACTATCTGTGTATTAGTATTTTTGGAAGAAGTTGTCTGTGTGTTTCCTTTTATTTTCCTAATTACTTTCTTGTCGTCTGTTACCAAATATGCAGGTTTCAATCTATCGATTGATATTGTTTTATTTTCACCTGCTATGGATATCACAAAGTTTGTGTTATCACGTGATATCACTTTATAAGGACCGGCGTAGGGTTTTTCCAGGGAAGATCTTATTTTTTCGTCTCCGACAAATACGTATGAGGTAGTGGCCAAATGTTTTAAGACATAGATCTTTGGCTGGCCATGGCAAGCTGCCTGTGTTAGAAATTTATTTTCATCAGTTTGTATGTTCTGAACTTGGATTTTGGGGCTAGTTTCTGTCAAATTTGTGAAAAAGTCCCCTGGGAGGCGTAGCTCTTTGCCGAACGCTAATTGTGCTGCTGAATGTCCTGTGTCTGATTGGAGAGCTGATTGTAGGCCTAAGAGGATGGTTGGACATGCTTCCACCCATGAGTCATTATTGAGGCTTTTAAAGCTCTGTGCTATCTCTCAACTTTTCCATTTGCTTGAGGATAGTAGGCTGTGGTATGACTGTGTTGAATACCAAGTTTTTTTGATAACTCTTGAAAGAATGAGTTTTCAAATTGGCGACCCTGGTCTGTTATTATGACTTCAGGTACGCCATATCCCGCAATCCAGTTTTCATATAATTTGGTAGTTATTGTTGGTTCTGTCATTTCATATAATGGTATTGCCTCGAGCCAACGAGTTGCTCTGTCAATCATAATGAGGAGGTATCTGTGTCCTTGTGAAGGGGGCAATGGGCCCACTAAATCAATATGGATTGTTTTGAACCACTCCGTTTGTTTGAAAGATTTGAGTGGTGATCGAGTATTTCTTCCTACTTTGGACTCTTGGCAATTCAGGCAAGTACGAGCCCAGTTATTGCAGTCAGACTTAAGTCGAGGCCAGACAAATCCTGATGATACTAAATTAGCAGTACATTTGGGGCCAGGGTTCGATAAATTGAGCACTCTGTTGAATGCCAATTTACAATATTTTTTTGGTAAGAATGGCCTATTCTTACCTGTACTGATGTCACATGTTAGTAAGACATCAGTGCCGGGAATTTTTCTTTGCCTCAATTTAAGAGATGTGTCTTCATTTGACAATAACTCTTGCAATTCTGCATTCTTAAGCTGTTCTTTTGCAATCTCAGCATAAGGTAATTGGGCAGGGGCCGAGATAGCTTCGATTCTACTAAGTGCATCAGCTGGAGTGTTAAGTTCTCCACTTATGTACTGGATGTCAGTAGTTAGTTAACCTATGTAGTCTAACTGTTGTGCTCTTCTCAGTGATGCTGGCTCTGCTTTCTGCGTGAAGGCATGTATTAAGGGTTTATGATCTGTATACACAGTGAAACATCTACTCTCTAGTTGGTGCCTGAAATGCTTCAGCGTAGCGATGATTGCCAGTAATTCCCTATTGTAAGTACTGTAATTTCTTTCTGTCTTAGATAGCTTTCTGGAGAAGAAAGTGAGTGGAAATTTTTGGTCCTTTTCCTTTTGGTACAGTGTTGCACCAATTGTAAAGTCAGAGGCATCGGATGCGACACATAACGGCAGACTTTTGTCTGGGTGAGCCAGAAGGGCTGTGTTGGCCAGCAAATTTTTTATATTTTCAAATGCTTTTTCAGCTTCTTTGTTCCATTCAAGTGGAGTTTTATCTCTTTTTTTTTTATGTTTTTATTAAAGCAAACAGCTTACTTTGTTCGGCTGCTGCGTTTTTCATGCAGAGCCTGTAAAAATTTACCATCCCTAAGAAACGTCTGAGTTCAGCTACGTTTGAGGGTTTTGGAAAATGTAATATTGACACAACTTTGGTCTTTAGTGGGGCTATGCCTTCGGTTGAGACTTTGTAGCTGAGAAAGTCAATTTCGGTTTGTGCATATAAGCTTTTACCTACATTGATAGTAAGGCCAGCAGCGTGTATACGTTTGTAATGATATTTTCATACATATTATTTCAAATATTCTCGTACTTTATTAATTCGTATTTTCCCATACTATTCTTCATATTTCCGTCTATTTACACTTCCTTTCTTTCACGTCATTTAAGACTAGTTCAAACTTGTCTTTCAAGTCTTGACTTGTCTGATGACATCACCTCCGGTACACCATAAACTGTTTTTGTCTATATTCCATGATGTCATCTTTTCTACGAATATATTTCGATACCTTGCAATAATTCCAATTCTTATTAATTTCTTAAACACTCCTACTTTTTGTCGTTTCCTTTTAATTTCATTGGTCTTATCTAAAATACATTTTCCTAAAACAACCAATCATATTCATATCTCCCACAATACCCAATTCAAATCACTCGAACTTCACCCTTATAAATAGTCTAATATTCTGTATATTACTCACTTAATCTTACTTCATTTATTAATTCATTTTTACTCTTACGTTGTTCATACTTTGTAATAATCTGTTCACTTTTTTATAATAATATACTCTTAAACTACTATTGTGTTTATTTGTAACAACTATACCGTTACAACGTTGTATAACGGCTCTTACATTCTTCTCGTGCTGTTGCTCACCACCTTCTGAGCATATGCAAATGTCATCCAGATATGCATATGCAAATGGCAAATCCCTTAACAATCCATTGATGAATCTTTGGAAGGTTTGAGCTGAATTATGGAGTCCAAAAGGCATTCGAAGGCATTCGAATAGTCCAAAAGGCGTTATGAGTGCTGTTTTTGGGATATCCTGTTTGGCCATTGGTATTTGGTGGAATGCCCAGTTGATGTCTATTTTGGAGAACATCGTTTTACCCTTCATATTTGCGTTAAAGTCCATTATGTTTGGGACTGGATAAAGGTCGGGAACTGTTTTGGCATTTAAGGCTCTGTAGTCACCAACAATTCGCCATTCTCAACTTGCCTTTTTAGTCATGTGGATTGGGGAACTCCATGAACTGTTTGAAGGTCTGCAAATACCTTCTTTAATTATTCGATCATAGTGTTCCCTGGCTGCTTTGAGCTTGTCTGGCAGAAGCCTCCTAGCTCTAGCGTGGCATGGCGGCCCCTTTGTTTCTATATAATGAACTTTGTCATGTTTATTGGTTGGGTGCCTGCGAATTGATGGTTGAGTGACTCCAGAATAGTCTGACAGAATCTGTAAGAATCGTTTGTCGACTTTACTACAACTGGAAATAGCTGTGTCCAGTTGAGACACTAGTGTTTTGCCATCCACACAAAGTTTTGTTTCATTATCAATCAATTTGCCATTTTTTAGGTCAATGATTAGGCTGTAGTGGGCTAAAAAGTCAGCACCCAGGATTGGATTTGGAACATCCGCAATTGTAAAAGACCAAGTCATGTCTCTTCGCAGTCCAATGTGGACTTTGATTGTTTCAAGTCTGTAGGCTGGAAGGTTTTGACTGTTCACAGTACGGAGATAGTATTTTGGAGTATGTATCTTGTGTTTTTTGTTTGCTGGCAGTATACTTAGGTCAGCTCCTGAGTCTATTAGATACTTTCTCCTGCTTGTCCTGTCCTTTAAGAACAGGTGGCATGAGTAGTTTTCCAAGGGGTCTTTGGCCGCGTAGATGGCCTCTCGTTTTAGTTTGACACTTCGGACTTATAGGTCCTGCCCCACCATTGACATTTGTTATTGCATTTGGTGGCTGCCTCGCCAAATCTATTATGGAAAAAGCAGTTCTTTTCATCCCAGTTTCGAGAAGGAGATTTGGATGAAGTTTTTTGGTTTTTAGGGGGAGTTGGACTCTGACCCCGGCAAGAACCACCGTCTCTTCGATCTTTTGATCGGCTTTGTCTATTTTTATCATTTCTGCTTCTAGACAGGTTGTTTCGCTGGTTATTACTCTTGTTTTTATTATTGTTTTTGTTGTTATTTTGCACTTGTGTAGTAAGCTGGGCTATTTGTGCTTTCAGCTGTGCAAGTTCTCCTGTCTCTACTGACACTGCACTAATCAAAGGTGAATTTTTCAAGTATTGTAGTGCATTGTCAGCACTTTTGGCTAAGTAATCTAGGTCAGCAGATTCGTTTATTATTGTTGATCCTACTGCTGCCAATGCTTGTACAACATGTTGTGGAAGTTACTTTCTGGTTTCCAATTACCGAAGGGGCTACTATATGGTCAGCCTTCTTTCGTAGTTTAGCCATGAAGATGGAGGGTTTTTTGTCCCCTATCTTCATTCCACCAATTATTTCGTCAATTATTTCATTTTTAGTTTTGCCAAATACGTTTCTAACTTGTTTGCAGAACCAAGCATATTTATCAGTTTCTGCCAGAGGGCAATCCATGATATTCAGAATTCCTCTAATTATTTGTGGGGGCATGCCTTCACAAATGTGTGTGTACCGTTGGTCAGCTTGAATATTCTCGGTTTTGAATCTACTGTCGAGAAGGGTCAGCCAGACATCGACTTCATTTGGGAGGAATTCTGGTATATTGATCCTCTGTCTATAGAATGCTGGATTTTGCTCAGTTCTTGTGTTTAGTAACTGGACTATTTGAGCTATTATTTCCAGGGTTAGCGTTTGTTGTGAGGATCCGGTTGCTGACATGGTTGGTGGGTTTTTGGTTGGCTGTGCCATTGAACCTTGTTGGCTAATGTTTTCGGGAGATCCTGATGATTTGCCAAAAGTTGGGGCAGATCGTGTTTGCTGATCTGTAGGAGGAGTTGGTATGTTTCTACTCTTCAGAAATCTGGTGGACAATTCGTGTTGGTCAATTGTCACACCTAGACGTTCGAGTTCGGGACGTCTATTCCTCTTCTTATTTGCTGAGAGGTTGAGATCTTTGAATTCTCTTTGGTGTGTCAAAGGTGGAAGAGTTGGTGGATGAGGCCAACTATGTCCTTCCAGGGTCTGCTGTGTCTCCTTCTGGTAAGTATACTCAAGAAGGGGGGTGTAAATTCCCACTTAGTAGACACCTTTGAAGGCTCCTGGTGTTTTTGTAAAAATAAAATTTCTGGTTAAAAAATTTTATTTTTACTTTAATTAGATAGCAAGTTGCTCGCCAGCGCACCGCGCCACTTTAGTATAAGCACACCACGCCAAAAGACACCGCAACGTGGCCAAAAAATCACATCAAGGTCACCACTGTGGAATACCTTACGTCGTGGAAAGTAAAACCAACAAAGAAGGTGTTCAACAGAACAATTTGCATGTTTATGCCAAAATACCAGAAAGGTATAAGGGAGCCAAGACCTCGGCAAACACTGGCGATTTAGTCTACGATTTTCTGGCTTTATATAACCGGCTCCCTACACGCACACATACACACCTATGTAATATTTACATAGGTATAGTGTAGATAATTTATTCGTACTTTACGGTTGCTATGGCAATGGTAAAGTACGGAGAATGCATCTTCGTATCGGTCCGTGACATCGCCGAGATCATTATCTATCGATTTGTCACGGTCCGAGATTTGTAACTTGTCTATCTGCAAAAATAGACAAGTATAAACGAACATACATTTGTATTTTGGTTTAACGTGCAAGGCACAAATAATTGTCCCCAAAGGTGACAACTGTCGTCGATAGGCCGAGCCTATTTCCTCATACGCGTTATGGTCTAATCCCCACAAATACTAAATAAATTTTTTTTCTTGATAAATCCTTTGGAGTTAGCAAAATGGTTGATAGGTATAACAGCCGCAACAAAACATACGCATAAATTAATATAAGTTTGTGCTGGGTGAGATCAACGCTGATAAAAAAAAATAAAAATCATTGTTTCAAGTTTGATCTATTATTAATGTACTAATTTCTAAAGATTTTTCAAATATGAAAAATCTGAAAATTTGTGAATTGTAGGGAATTATGGTACCTACAAACAATCTGGCAACCCAGTTTATTAGTTATCTATGTACTAGTTTCTAAGGATTTTTCAAATACGAAAGATGAAAAAAATTATATATTTTAGGGAATTTTGGAACTAAGTAACCATATGGCAACCCTGCTTTTGGAGTCAATGAAGTTGTCGCCATTGCGTACTTAATAACATTTTAAGTATTGAAAATGATATCGCTCTCATGCTGATAGAACTTTTAGCTTGAGAGTTGAATAGCTTTTTGTTTCTGGTCGGACTTGATTGGATGATATCAATGATCATAACTCAAATTATGGTAGGTATTGGATTATTCAGCAACTGATTGTCTTAAACTCCGAGTTTTATAGAAGTATACTAACACCTACAAGTTGTCGGTAATTTTAAAATTATAATTAGATGTTAACCCGAGCCATAGTTCTTGATATTGAGACTTACGATGTTCCGGTTACCTTATCAGTTTGTATGTTATCGCATTTTTCAAAGTTCAACAAAAGCTAGAGTGGCATTGTTTACATCCGATACCATCATCGAGTAAACACATTTTGAATAATATCAAAATTTGAAGGTCGAAAGTTCGACTATTCTTTTGAAAATACTTTCAGATTCGCGTGAAGATTAAGGAAAATAAAGAAGAAAAAAATTCTCGCTCTGTCAGTTCCTCTGGAATTTATTTGAAAATTCTAGCATGGTAAAAGTTTTCCTAGAAAAACAGATTTTCGAATGTGAAGAAACTTTCAAAATTCTAGTACATCAAGCTTCTCTAAACTATTAACCTTCCATCACAGCCAACTTATATAGAATTTCAAAATTCACTCTAACGCAGCAACCTTTAGAGTTCTACTAAAAAAATTATCTTTAAAATGTGTGAAGTCTTCAATAGGCTAGGTATGCTTAACAAATACTTATTATCCAATTAAAATTAACTACGTTCCAGATAATTTATTTTTCGTTTTTTGAATAAGTACCAGAAAAAACTTTTAGTATGAAATAGGTTAGTGAAAAAAATAATTATGATTATTCGTTCAAGCTTTCAGTATCATAAGTCATATTTTTGTTTTTATTTTTTGTTTTTTGTTTTTTGTTTTGAAAACATAAGTGAGTAGGTACCGTAATATTGGGCCTATATAGGTGCTAGTAAGTTAATAGAAAAAAAGAAGCAAGTTTTACCTGGTTTTCCAAAATTAAAAAATATAAAATTAATTAGAACTTGGGACAATTTTGAATAGACTCGATTTTTTGAAACATAATTTGGCATAATTTTTGAAAAATTCTTCTCTGGGATTCTGGGAGAAATGGATATCCTAAAATTTTGAAATTTCCTTAATATTCAAAAACTTGTTTTTTTGTTGGTAGTTGATTGCTCATGAATGTTGGAATATTGCTCATTTTTGATGGCCTGCTTTTCAGGCAGAATTTGGGATGCTAGGATTAAGAAATTTTCATTATTTTTGAGAACCTGCAGTTCTAGAGGAGCCATTTGTGACGAAGAATTTTGACATTTTAGAGGAATGGCTGCGCTAGAATTTTGAAATTTTCTTTATCTCTGAAAACTCAATTTTCTGTTGAAGCCTGCTTGAGATGCCTGACCTGTATTTTCCTTCAAATAAAATTCGTTTTCTCTTTTCCACATTCCCCTAGTTTTTTTTTTCTTCATAAATAGTTATCACACCAATCGCTGAATTATTTTTAGAGAAATCTATACGTACGAAATTTTCCAATTCTGAAATATTTTACTCTCGCATTCTTCATATGCGGCTACACTACACACTTAAACTTGTTTCTCCATTCATGTAGCCTGTCCGTATATTATTATTTTCCGCTTAGCCTAGCCGTGAATTTCTTATATGTTCACAATAGCCTATGTATGTATTCTCGTTACAGCTTCCCTAAACTTCTGCGGTCTGTATGGTTGCTCGCCATATCGGGCTGAAAAATACGTTATTATTTGAAATGAAGCAGCCGCCGAAATATTTTATCTTTTTCTTACAGGCGATTGGCTGTGATTCTATGGGTGATATATGTATGAGACGATGCAATTGGTGGTGTGTTCTGGGGGTACTCGCCTCGATACCTAGGCACGATAGGTATAGTTAGGCTAGCAGTTAGTTGAATTTTAGCAGTCGGATCGCGCCGTGTAGAGGTTTTTGCCTCAAAAGTGTTTTTTTTCTGCTAACAATTCTTGCTCAAAAATAAAATACTTACTCGTTCGGCAAGTCCACTACATTTAATGTTACAAAAAAATCGCGAATCGTGTGTTTAAAATCACCCTTGCTTTCAAGGTTTCAAGCCTAGTTTTGGAATTAATGAAAATTTGATTTTTAACACAATTCAAAATTATTTCATCCATTAGGGCCTCCAATTCGGAAGCCCTTATAGTGTTATTTCAAAATCCGATCAATACAATTTGACCACCTAGGTCTAATACAAATTTTGGCTTTAACAAAATTTGAAAGTAATCACAGAGGGGCGCACAAATTGCGTTTCCAGTGTGATTCAACATCAAAAGCCAGATTGAGCAATAGGAGTAAACACTAAAATTTTCCGTAAGTTGTTAATTTTCCAACTCTAGCTGCTTCCCTTTACACAAACACTCATCAGCGGGGCTATATTAGCCAGATCAACGAGGGGCGACTCTAACACCACACCCATCGGACATCGTATCATTTCCAGGCTGCTGCGAAGCTGTGGATCCGGAACATTTATATACGGTTTTTCTTTTATTTTGTTCTTTACTTGTTTTCTTTTGGGAATCAAAATTAATTCATAATGATAGGCTAAATTAATCAGGCATGTGGCGGCAGGGGTCGGTTGGTTATTCTGGTAATTGGGATGTTCTGTCTGAAGTGGTGATTTTCCTCATTCTACCTTAATTGTCTTTTTCCTACACTTGGCCATGCAGGTGTTTCTACTTTTTACCTGCCTATCTGTTGGCTCTTTTTGTTGTGGTTCTTATGATTTTTTTGGACGTCACATGCTGCCATAGAATGTTGAAATATTCTTGGAAAGTTTCAAAAGCCTACTTTTCGGGCAGAATTTAAAATGATGAAATTTCTAAATTTTTTATTCTTACATTTTTTAAATATTTCCAATTATTTCTTTTTTAATACTTTTTAATTTTTCAAGTTTTTATTTCTTTTTAACTTTTTAATTTTTTATTTGTTTTCATAATTTTAGTTTTCTTTATTTTTACATAAAATTTGCGGCATTGCACCCTGAAAATGAAGTAGAATCTACGTGCAAAATTTTATTCATTTCAGTTGGGTAGTTTTGGAGGAATAGTATTTCAAATATTTGCAAAAAAGCTGAGGAAGAAAGCTTCACTTTTCAAGCTCCGCCCTTATAATATTACCAAGCTTTTTTATATCTGCCATAATTTGACTCAGAATTTGAGTTACGATGTTAAAAAAAATATTAAATGATGCTTTAAATGGTCTAGTTTTAGCATACGGGATTCTCGGGTACGAAATGAATTATAAAAATAAAAAACAGTAACATCCAGAAAGTACAAAATTCCAAAAATGAAAAATGGGGTTCTTTCAATATCACCCATCAGGGAGTTTATATAAAACTTACCAAAAATTCGAGGAAAACATATTTTATTTTTAATTTATGCTCAACTTATTAGCTCAAACAGCAGAAATATTACCAACAATTTTCTTCTGCAGCTGCATTACATGCCTCATTGTCACAGTTCCATTTAAAATCGGAGGTGCAGCAAATTCAGTTTTGAAGAAATTAATCAAAGGTATGAATTTCAATATTATTTCAATCGTAATGTTTCAAAAGGACATCTCATAAGCTTTGGTTTTATTCCAACAAATATTTTTTTCAGATTATTAGGCAAAAAATGAGAGTTTTTAATACGTCTTACATGACTTGGATTTTCTCAGCCACTCATTTTTTGCTCCTTAAGTGAAACTAGCATTCGTTGAATTGGAATGAAAGATTATGAGATGTACTTTTGAAATATTATGATTGAAATATTATTGAAATACATACCTTTGATTTATTTCTTCAAAATGGTAAAAACAATGAAAACTATTGATAAGACAAAAACATAAATCTTATTGTCATAGAATTTATATTTTTAGATCTCCAGACTCTTAATTATATGTAATGCTATACTCTGCTTATGCTAAGAAGTGTGTGATGTCATAATCCATATCTGCATTTGCCTAATTGAAACACAACGTTTATTTACACGATAAAATAAGATCAATTGATGTTAATTATTGTACTTGACTGTGTGAATCTATTACCTTTTCCTCTCAACAAACCAACTGCCGTCCAAAGGTGATTCTGACATAATGAACTTTTAAGGGTGAGCAGAGTGTATAGCTTTGTTCATTAAGAACAGATTGTATGAATCGAATTCAGAGTTTGAGGGGCTATTATATAAACATAAGAATGTAACTCACTTGAATTCAACAATCCCCTTACAGTCCCAACAGCATTTTCAATCCAATGAGTAAGCACCAAGAAACCAAGATATTACCAATCTACCCTGGATGATGCCCACAGAATCAGCATCATCCAACCTACATACCCTGCCAGGTATTCGTAAGACTTAAATTTAAACCATGCTGATCAAATTTGAAGAAGATTGTGAACCTTGGCTATGTACTTTAGTGTATTCACTTATATTTTGAGATCATTAGTTTTCATCCGTGCCTAGGAACAACACCACCAGTGACCATTGGTACTAAAGAAATTCAACAAACCATAATTATAAAATTACACAGTATATTGAATGTAAAAACACATTGTCGCATGACATAAAACAAGATAATATGTAAGTTTTTCTGCTTGAACAAACAGAAAATGCTGTATGACGAACAGTTGAAAATGTGAATATGTAAAGAGAGAGATTTAATAAGCTGTTTGTCAGTAAAAATAGAGAAAGGGAATGAAAAAACAGGTTTTGAAAAAGTGGGCATATGAATTTTGTTATCAACCACAAACCTATGGTGAAACTAAGGAAGTGTGATAAGGGGTTGATCAAAAGGAAAAAACGAAATAATAAATAGCTTAGGTAATGCAAGTTGCACATCTAGGCGTATTTCAAACAGAGACTTTGAATTTTAAATTTTAAATAATTTTAATAATTTTACTTTAGGCCAGATGCGTCAGTGGGGAGAAAAATAAATATTAGAGTGTAAATCTTGAAAATTAAATAGAAGTTAAATATTTTTGAATAAGTTATGCGAATACCGGACAGGATAATTTCCTATCTTATTGTTCCAAGAGGGAATTGATTTTTTTATTTATTTTTTTATGTTCCATAGGTTTTGTTGAGTTTAAGAATTGCACAATAATTCATATGAGTAGGTACTTCGGGTTTGTCTCCATATTGAGTATTAATTTGAAATCATCAAAAATCATGTGCTGAGGTTAACCTGGGTTACAGATGTAGCTGCATTACGAGCAGCACCAATGCACCATAATGAGTTGACATTTGATTTCTTTATTTTGATGTAATTTTTTGTTCGAGAAAAAAACACCTCAGCTGCTGTATAATTATATTGCGTGGTTCACATCCGAAGTGAGGTGCCGTGTCATTATCTTCAGTAGTGTTACATTCGTTTGCACTCAAACGAAACTTCATTTCTAAATTCAAAATCGCCCCCAACCAACGAATTAATCTTTCAGGCAAAAAAAAAAAAAAAAAAAATACTGCCGCTCGTTGTACCCTAATTAAATTCCACCGTTGCGCAAGGCCGCAAGTACCACAGTTTTTCACCACTGCGTATCCAGTATTGCTTCCAGCGATGTTTGCCTTTTTTTTTTTTTTTTTCTTCTTCCAAGTCAGCAAATTTACACATTTTATACCAGTCCTCTCAATGATCGCGGCCACTGCTGTGAAAATGCTTCGAGAAACTGCAATTTTATGCGATCGATGTTCTGCCGTTAGTCACACACGTCGACTGAGGCGAATTCCAGTCAAGGGAGCTGCAACAGAAGGAAAGGTTAAGTTCATACTGTAAATAAATCGCGGGCAAATACTATAAATGACTGTATTTCTACGTGGATGAATTTAAATTTGCTTTAAGAGACGAAACAAGAAAATAGAAGCATGCGGTACTTTGTACGGGTAGGCACTGGTGAATGAAAGTTCTTCTGACGAAACTTGATAAATTTCATGGATACACATTTTACAGTTTTCTTTTCAATTCGTTTTGCGTAAGACTTTAAATTTATGACGATTAGTTTGTTTCGGTTTCCACTTTAATGAGCAAATAGCAATATCTAAGCCAATTAAAAATATGTAAACTGATACGATTATCTATTGGTACATTGTAAATGTTGAAAGGTTTGAACAGTTTTCACCACCGGTTTATGTCCAAGTGGTCAAATTTCACGATAACTTTTCCATCGTAAACGAGAATCGCAGATCATATCTATATCGATTTTCTAGATACGGTAGAAACTGAGTTTAGATAACTATCATTTTGTATTAGCCAATAATAAAAAATATTGTCCCATCTTAGGAATAAAATTAAAGTAATTTTCACGCGGGCCATCCAGTACCTATATTTGATGTTATGGTGGTGAATAGTGACTATGGCAGGTGAGTACGGTTACTATACGCGGTTGGTAACTAATCCTATGGTTAGTAATTGTGGTTGATGGCCATGGTCAGTAGTCCAGATTTCTGGTTCGTGATGAGCAAAAACAAGACCAAGAAAATTGTGGTTTTTGTCTTAGTCTTTCAAATTTGGCTTCGGTCTCGATCTTGAATCATTATGAACAGAGCCATACCTAGTTTTTTTTTGCCGCCCTGTGCGAACAAACTTTTTGACGCCCTCCCATTACCCAACTCAGAATGATATTCTTTGTCGTCGCCCAGACGATGTATCGGACAACAACAATGCATTATATTACGTTTTTTTTTTGTTTTCTTTTTTTGTTAGTATGGTCCCCTTACACTCTACCATCCCGTGCGAATGCACAGATCGCACGTACCTAGTTACGGCATTGATTATGAACATTTGATCTTAGTTTGGCATCAGTATCCTTGGTCTTGATCTTGTACATAAACTCCTGATATTGATCTTGCACAAATACTTTCAGTCTTGATTTTGTATAAATACTCTGAATCTTGATCTTACGTTAGTCTTGGTCTTGGTTATGCACAATAAGTCTGAGTCTAGGATTGGTACCTCCTGCAAAGTCGAGAATACTCAATTGCTTTTAAACTGGTACAATTTTGGTATAAGTTTTAGTGTTGCATAATACTCAATGTTCGCTGTTATTGAAGTCCAAACTGAACTAACCATACATGACTTTTTAAAATATGTTTGTATAAGAAACTCAACGCACCATAAACAAATGCAAAAGTTTGAATAATAAGAAAGAAAATAGGTACTTAAACACTAATATATTATAAAGTTTTCAATTATCATATGTGGAACATTTTATAATTTTCTCATATTTCTTCTCAAACTTTACCTTAGTTGTTTGTCTTGCACAATCAGGGCCTTATCTTGGTCGTTTATAGTTGGTATTGGTCATGCCAAAATAACAATAACAAAATTAGGTTTTATTGGTTTTGATTTGAATAGTGTGTAACTCCATTATGCCTAATTTTACATGGGAATGAAATAATCATTTTCTGTACAGAAACTTAATTGTTTGTTTTCATTAAGGTAGTACTTATATCTAGATTTACATAATCATGACATTGAAAATTAATTTTTGCCCGTCTAGTTTTTGTAATTCTGTTAACGGACTAATAATAAATGAGATACACATTTTTCTACATATAACTACATCAATCAATGGTTAGGACTTTGGCACTTTGTGTAAATAAATGTCTCCTAGTTGGGCATATTTCCTTCTCCAATTTAGGAGATAGCCTCATTTACAAATAGTAATAAATAGATGGAGGTAAGCATATTTTTTCTTTTTTAGGAATGACACAAAATATGTTCATTTTTCAAAATTATGCACTTTACTAACAGATGTTCTGTAATTCATACCATTCTGGCTTATTTGTTGATGTAAGTATTCACTAACGTAAGTGTCATTTTCAAACTTTCTGTTCTTGGCTATATTTCTCAGCAAAATTAAGTATATTTTTTGATGTGGGAACTGCCACATCTTGTCCTATATAAAATACATTTGCTAGTTATAGCTGGCAGTGAAATGGTGTGGGGACTCATCGGTATGAGGTATAGGGGCTCGGACCCCCGACGACAGTCGCCGCCCCATAGGGCAGGCAACTTATCGTCCTTGCGACGTTAAACCAACACACACAGAATTACGTTCGATCGTAATTACCTGCAAATACTTGCAGATAATATACGAGTACGAATCTTGACGTCATCCATCAATCAATGTCACGATTCGTACACGAACCGGCCAGCCACCACCTACGATAGTAGGGGATGATGCGACCTGGCCGTACTTAAACAACGTACGTATTTTACTACGTACGTGTGTTTGTGTGCACCCGCCAAAACCTGTATAAAAACTCACAGAACCGGCTCTAAAATCGCCAGTGTTCGGTTTGGTTTTGGCTTGCCCATACATTCGTATGAAGTGGCTGAACACGCTTAAATTCTGTAGAATTTCCTTCTGGTGAGAATATCTCTCACGACAAGGTATTCCACAGTGGTGATCCCGACGTGATTTCGGCCACGTCGTGAGGAGTCTTAGGCGCTTCGGCGCTAATACAACCTGGCGCAGTAGCGCTGGCGAGATTCTCGCTTGCTCGGCAAATTAAAAATATTTTTTTACCCAGACTAAGACACCTTTTGGTCGTCGAAGTAAGAGTCTGCTGAAGTGGGAATTTATACCCCTCTCCTTAAAATATACAAACAAGGAGAAACCAGACAGTAGACCTGGAGGAAGAAGGTTGGACTCATCTCCCAACTCCCCCGACTTCGACTCGACACTCATTGAATTTAGCAAATATAGAAGAAAGCCCTCAACACCCAGAATTAGCACGACTGGGAACTGCTATAAACAAAGAAGAACTTGCAGTTAGAACGTTGAGAAGTGGTCGAACTTTAAGCCAAAGTTCTGACCCAAAAACACCTGTCCTACAAACACAGGAGCCAGTGTTTTCAACCAGTAAGGAAGGAAGTAGTACTGTGGAATACGCTTGTCAACAGAAAGACATAGCAATGGTTCCACCACCGACTGAAAACCCACAACCATCACAGGGAGGTAGTAGTCAGCCGCAGCTGACACCCGAAGTTTTGGCACAGATCTTGCAACTTTTGCAAATGCAGCCAGGACAGAACCCTAACTTCTATAGACGAAGGATAGATATCCCGGAATTTCTGCCAAACGAGGTAGAATTATGGTTGACACTATTAGAAGGCAGGTTCAGGACAGAAAACATAACACTGAACCAGCGGTATACACACATCTGCGGAGGCATGCCCCCACAGATAATCCGCCACATTCCGGACATTATGGAATGCCCTTCGACAGAAGAGGACAAATATGCCTGGTTCGTCAAAAAGATAAAGAAAGTATTCGGCAAAACTAAAAACGAAATAATAGATGATGTGATGGGTGGTATGAAGATGGGGGACGACAAACCCTCAATCTTCATGGCGAAGTTAAGACAGAAGGCGGACAATATCGTAGCCCCTTCTGTCATAGGCAACCAATTCTGCAAACAACTTCCACAAAGTGTTGTGCAGTGCCTAGCCGCCGTCGGTTCCACGGTAATCAATACATCCACGGATCTTGACTTCCTTGCGAAATCAGCAGATAATGCGCTCGAGTACACCAGGTCAAAGCCGGTGGTCAGTGCAGTATCTGCAGAGACTGGAGAGCTCGCTCAACTTCGAGCCCAAATAGCTCAGTTGACCGAAGAGGTAAAACGGAACAAAAGCCAAAGCTCGACAAAGCCCAATAGCAGCTGGCGACAAAGATCGAAAAGCAGAAGCAACAACAACAACAACAGCAACTCCCCCTAGAACATCATCTCCCAAAACCCAGTCTCAAAATTGGGATGATAAGAGTTGCTTTTTCCACAACCAGTTTGGCGCAGAGGCCACCAAATGCAACAACCGATGCAGATGGTGGGGTAAAACTTTCAATAAGGAGGCGTCAAACTAGAACGAGGGGCCATCTGTGCGGCCGAAGACCCCTCGGAAAAATACTCACTCCGCCTGTTCATAAAGGACAGGACAAATAGGAGACATTACTTAATTGACTCGGGAGCAGACCTGAGCATACTGCCAGTAAATAGAACCCAAAAAGTACTTCCTCCGAAATACTATCTCCGTACTGTGAATGGTCAAAACCTTCCAGCTTACGGACTTGAAACAAGCAAAGTAGACATCAGACTCAGCAAAAATATGACGTGGTCCTTCACGGTTGCAGACGTTCCAAACCCGATCCTGGGTGCAGATTTTCTTGCACACTATGGCCTGATCATTGACCTCAAACACGGCAAACTGATCAATAGTGAAAACAAAAGTGTGGAAGGCAAAACGCTAGCTTACAGACTGGACACAAATATATCCAGCTGTACTAAAGTCGACGGACAACTCTTACGGATCCTGTCAGACTATCCTGGAGTCACTCAACCCTCAATTCGCAGGCATCCTACGTACAAACACGACACGGTTCACTATATCGAAACCAAAGGACAGCCTTGCCATGCTAGAGCACGACGGTTATTACCTGACAAACTCAAAGCGGCACGGGAGTATTTCCATTGCATAATTGAGGAGGGCGTATGTCGCCCCTCAAAAAGCTCATGGAGCTCCCCTATCCACATGACCAAAAAAGCAAGTGGAGAGTGGCGAATTGTTGGCGACTACAGGGCCTTAAACGCCATAACAGTTCCTGATCGCTACCCAGTCCCCAACATAATGGACTTCAATGCAAATATGAAGGGTAAAACGATGTTCACAAAAATAGACATCAACTGGGCATTCCACCAAATTCCTATGGCCGACCAGGACGTTCCAAAGACAGCGGTCATAACCCCCTTTGGACTATTCGAATACCTTCGAATGCCGTTTGGACTACGCAACTCAGCACAAACTTTCCAACGATTCATCAATGGACTGTTTAGGGAACTGCCGTTTGCATATGCATACCTGGATGATATTTGCATTTGCTCAGAAGGCGGTGAGCATCAGCACGAGGAGAATGTGAGAGCCGTGGTACAGCGTATACACGCAACCGGACTCACTATCAACGTAGGCAAAAGCTTATACGCACAGACCGAAATTGACTTCCTCGGCTACAAAGTCTCAACCGAAGGCATTTCCCCCTTGAAGACCAAGGTAGAGCCAATATTGAACTTCCCGAAGCCCTCAAATGTCGCAGAACTCAGGCGTTTCTTGGGGATGGTGAATTTCTATAGACGTTGCATGAAGAATGCAGCAGCCGAACAAAGTAAGCTGTTTGCATTAATAAAGACAAGCAAAAAGAAAGATAAAACTCCACTCGAATGGAACGAAGAAGCCGAACAGGCCTTTGAAAATATCAAAGAAACACTGGCAAATGCAACTCTGTTGGCTCATCCAGACGAAAGTCTGCCGTTATGCGTAAGTACCGATGCATCAGATTTTGCTATTGGTGCAACTCTGTACCAACTGGACTCAAACAACATCAAATTACCGCTAGCTTTCTTCTCGAGGAAGCTCTCAAAAACAGAAAAGAATTACAGCACATACGATAGGGAATTGCTCGGAATTTTTGCTGCGTTGAAGCATTTCAGGCACCAGTTAGAGGGTAGATGTTTTTCTGTGTATACTGACCATAAACCCCTAACATATGCCTTCACACAAAAAGCAGAACCGGCATCTCCGAGAAGAGCACGACAGTTAGACTATATTGGTCAACTGACTACCGACATACAGTATATAAGTGGAGAACTTAACACTCCAGCTGATGCCCTGAGTAGAATCGAAGCTATCTCGGTTCCTGTCCAATTGCCTTACGCTGAAATAGCTAAAGCACAGCTTAAGGATGCAGAATTGCAGGGGTTGTTATCGAACGATGATACTACCCTCAAATTGAGACAGCGAAAAATTCCCGGTACTGATGTTTTATTAACATGTGACAACAGTACAGGTAAGAACAGGCCATTTCTACCGGTAAAATATCGCAGGTTGGCTTTCAACAGTGTACATAATCTGTCACATGATGGGCCAAAATGTAGTGCTAAACTAATTTCAGAAAGATTTGTATGGCCACGAATGAAGTCCGACTGCAACAAATGGGCTCGCAGTTGCCTGAACTGTCAAGAATCCAAAGTAGGAAGACACACTCGCTCGCCCCTCAAATCATTCAAACAAACACAGCGGTTTAAAACGGTTCACATGGATCTGGTAGGCCCATTGCCACCATCTCAAGGACACAGATACCTGTTGACGATAATAGACAGGGCAACACGATGGCCGGAAGCAATCCCTCTACACGAGATGTCAGCTCCAACAGTAGCTGCAAGGTTATACGATACCTGGATTGCGAGGTACGGTGTACCAGAAGTCATAATCACAGACCAAGGTCTCCAATTTGAGAGCTCGCTCTTTAAAGAGCTGGCAAATAAGCTTGGTGTTCAACACAGTCATACCACAGCTTACCATCCTCAAGCCAATGGCAAAATAGAGAGATGGCATAGAGCTCTCAAAGCCTCCATCATGTCTCATGATACTAAGAGATGGGTAGAAATACTCCCTACCATCCTCTTAGGCCTTCGATCTGCCCTACAAACCGATACAGGTCACTCTGCAGCGCAATTAGTGTTCGGCGAAGAGCTACGCCTTCCAGGGGACTTCTTCACAAAATCGAAAGAAGCTAGCCCCGAAATAATGGTACAGAACATAAGAAATGATGCCAATAACTTTCTAAAACAGGCAGCTCGTCATGGCCAGCCCAAGATTTACGTGTCAAAACACTTGGCTAATACGTCACACGTATTTGTTAGAGACGAAAAAATGAGATCTGCGCTGGAGAAACCATACGCCGGTCCTTACAAAGTAGTATCACGAGATGAGAAAAACTTTGTGATACTCATTGCAGGCGAACCTCGAACAATTTCAATCGACAGATTGAAGCCTGCGTACTTGGTAAGTGACGACAAAAGAATAAAAAGGTTACAACAGGAGAACCCAGAAAATATACAGACGAATTCCGAAACAAAAACGGAAGAATCCGTCGAAAAATGTGAGAAAAATACCTCACATCAAGAAAAACCCAAGAAAACAGTAAAATTTTCGGACGATGTGATCACCAAAACATTTGATCCCGAGGCCCCCTTATGCCCACGCAAAAGAGGCAGGCCTCTTGGCACTAAAAAACGCAAAAACTCACACCCTTCTCGCACGTCCGAGAGGTTAATGCGAAGAAAATAAAATTTACTCCCGAAAAAGTAATATCCGTAGTAAAAGTTGAAACCCACTAAAAACATACGGGGAATATCGGAACTCCGTGAGACAAAAGAAACTCCGGAGATAAGCAAACGAGGAATGCCAACAAAAATAAGAAGACAGGAATAAACAAATCCACGTGCAATACGGAAACAAAACATTGCAACGTGCGAGTACCGTTAAACACAAAGACAATCTCTACGACGTGACGTCACAAACGGAGATTCCTTTGTACTGAAAATTCGAAAAATTATATTCACTGAGCTTATTTCAGGCATAACTCTGCTTAAACCGATCAGAACTTAACCGGAAAACTTGTATACGGCCGAGAATTTTAAGCGCTATCCCCTCTACGTGTAGATAAGAAGATTCGAAAATAAAGAAAAATAACTGTAATGGTAAATCGAAAAATGAAGTAAAATCATCCGTTTCAGAACCACCAAATTACTTGGTCGTGTTTCTTGAGATATTTTTGGTGCCTTCTCCTAAACAACCCATTCTATGTCACGATTACCAATCCCGATCCCGATGTCCGCCAACTTCCAGTTCGCTAGGAAAACTGCTGAGAACACGAAAACTCAGCAGAAGACCGAAACGAAGACGGAGTTGGAAAGGATCGAAGAGGAGCTGCTAATGGACACGGCTCCTCCGGTTAACGATGTCCTAGCGGAGATGACGACTCCGCTGCCTCCGGTCATCTCACCTTCCCGATCCTCGAAGGAGACGACTCCGACTCCGGAACCCCCGAAGCCGGAGCCGAAACCCGAGGAGAAAAAGGAAGGCATGGGATTTCTGTTCACGGCAGAGAGGGCCGCGAACGAACGAGCAAAGATGGCCACCTGGACAGCGGGGAACTCAAACTCCCCGATGTACAGGAAGTCGACATTCAGACGTCCGCTACCCCCTCACTCCCGTCGACACCCCTATGCCCAAACAAAAAACACGAAACCGAGGCATAGGGGTGAAGGCAGCCGGGCAAATTACCTGGCCCGAGCAAACGCCCGTAGGGAATCCTACGAGTGCGTTGGGGCCGCGGTAGGCAGTGCTCTGGCGAAGTGGGAGGCCGACCAGAGGCAAAAGTAAACCCGCACGTCCCCCAGGCCTTGCGCATTTTTGATCGTTCTTGCGGCGCAAAAACTGGGGGGGAGTAGCTGTGGGGACTCATCGGTATGAGGTATAGGGGCTCGGACCCCCGACGACAGTCGCCGCCCCATAGGGCAGGCAACTTATCGTCCTTGCGACGTTAAACCAACACACACAGAATTACGTTCGATCGTAATTACCTGCAAATACTTGCAGATAATATACGAGTACGAATCGTGACGTCATCCATCAATCAATGTCACGATTCGTACACGAACCGGCCAGCCGCCACCTACGATAGTAGGGGATGATGCGACCTGGCCGTACTTAAACAACGTACGTATTTTACTACGTACGTGTGTTTGTGTGCACCCGCCAAAACCTGTATAAAAACTCACAGAACCGGCTCTAAAATCGCCAGTGTTCGGTTTGGTTTTGGCTTGCCCATACATTCGTATGAAGTGGCTGAACACGCTTAAATTCTGTAGAATTTCCTTCTGGTGAGAATATCTCTCACGACAAGGTATTCCACAAATGGCTATGCAGTCAAGTTCACCGCTTTTAGCTGGCAAATATGCAGGTCCTATGTTCTATTCCCCAAACTAACAAAACCTATATCTGGTGACCCTTGTTGTGTGCTGAACATGCACGCATCCTATTGGTGCATGGTGAAATTCATAACTCTCCTTCCTAATTTGAGTTTCTGATAGATGGGGCCATTTTTAGTAGAAATATAAACCATATAGGTAGTGTAAGCCTGTGCATACATGTATAAGAGGCATTTTGGGGTTCGCCCAAACTTACCACAGCATCTAATGTCATTCAACTCATGTTGAGTCTCTCTAGGGAGAAGTGTGTGGAAATTGCCATATATTTTCCTATATAAAATACATTCCCCAGTTATAGCTGGCAGTGAGATGGCCATGTGGATCACTTTTAGCTGGTAAATATGTAGGTTCTTGGTTTGATTTCCCAAACCAGCCAAACCTACACTTGACTTTATTGAAGTTTGTCACCTAGAAGCGACTTTCTCAGTTAATTATTATTTTTTTGTAACTTCTCTGTAGTTTAAAAACAGGCCCTTCGATTATGAACACTTAGCTCAGGGTTACTATTAACTATGGATACTGGCCTCATTCTACTAGCTCACAATTTGAATTTAATGAAATTTTTAACAACCACAATAGGCTACAATCACTAGCAACTATCGAAACAAAATAGTATTGTTATTTGCTATCAGTAATGATAAATTAATAATTAATAGGTATGTTTGTTTAAGAAAGTTGATTTTTGAATCTGATTTTGAATATTCCATGTGGATTGATACAAATTCAAAATGGATACTCTGAAAATGATTTAGGGAAAGACTGGTAAAAGTACGCACTTTGTGTTATATGGTCAACCCTGCAGCACCCATAAAGCCCACCACTCTCAAATTTTCCTGTGAAATTCTTTCATCTATTAGCTGCAGTTTGTTCTTAGTTTGAGTTGTGTAATTTGATTTGTATTAAGGATTTAGTTCATAAGATCTGTATAATATGATGTTATTTATTTAACATTTTTCAGATTATTGCAGCCAGGGAGTAAAAACTGAAGTGCGTACTCACTTACTCACCTGCGTGCTCTTACCAGCCTTTCCCTTATTACAGTTCGTTTTTGTAGAATATCTAGTTTTGAAATTGAAAGGATTTTTCTGTCATAAGTCAACATTCTGGACATATTCTGAACATTTTCAGGAGAACAATTTGTTAAAATTTTGTATAGGTATCTGCCAATTGAAAAGCAAGATTTGATAATAAACATCACAAGAATCCATAATCCACGTTCAGAATATACTTTCGAATGGATTCAAAAATTTGGTGAATCCATCTGAATTAGATCCATGAATCCGGATTAATGGAACACCACTATGTGATATCAGACTTGACAAAAAAAATTCGAAAATTTCGGAATCTGGAATCAGATTCATGAATCCAAGCCAGAATCCATTTTGAATTCCTAATTTCTAAATAAAAGTGTAATACCGAGAGGGACCTCTGCGTTTGCTTTGTTGACCATTACAGTAGTCTTACATACTGTGAGTGTGTGACTGTGTGAGTGCGCTAGTCCCACACAACGTTTTCACCCTAATTAAAACGTATCCTCAAAAATTCATTTTTACCAAACCTACCGGCACTTCCATTTTTCTTAAAATATGGGAAACTGGTCACTTTGGGCAGTTTTATTTGAGTAACTGAAAAGTGCCATATAACAATAATCGAATGTCTTAGTATACTGTATACGTACTATAATTACGTTGATTTTGCTCGGTATGCTCATGAAAATGATGTTTCGTCAGATATACCGTCCTTGAGCTGGAAAATATCATTCTTGAGCGTATTTGCAGATCAACTTCATTATGCGATGTTTTCACAAGGTGGATAGATAGCCCCGCAAAAGGTGCAGCAAATTACCAAAAGGATGGACGTTACTCTGTAATGATCGAGTCGACATTTAAAAAAAAAAAAAAAAACAGAATCGCTGCTATAATGTGGCAGAAAAACGCCATTTATCCAGTCGACACTTTCCACAGCTTGCCTCTGAACGCGCTGTAAACATAGATCGGTTAGATGTACCATCTCGGCTACACATACTATCATCAGGCCGCCTCGACATTATCGCATGGAATATGACGCCGAGACCACCATACTCGCAGGTATTGAGCAGAATATTTTGCACAGAATGCGCACATTCTACAGCGTGCGTTGCAATTCTACAGAAACAGGGTGTATCCACCAGCGCTCACCTACAATTCCTTTTAAATCCATGTACCTGCGAACGTGTGCTGTGTTGGCCTGGCTGAGGTCATCATTAGTATAGCTGCGCAGGTAAGCAAAAAAAAAAGGTAGGTACTCGAGGGCGAGGGCACGGGGGTACGCAGGCACGTATATGTGGAACTATTATTGAAGTCTATAGCATGTGCCACGATCCAGCCAGCAACGTACGCAGGCGTGATGATTTCCAAGACTTACGTGAACTGGATTAAAATACACCGGTCAGTGCCTTTTTTAAGTTTTTTTTTTTTTTTTTTTTTTTTTTTTTTTCTGGAAGAATGCATGACTTTGGTCTAATCGATTGTTGAATGTTGATGACACGTTGTACACTCCGTGTACTACGGCCTAGGTATAATATACTTACCCATAGCCTATGGTCTATAGGTATATACGAGTACACCTGCATGTATGCACATATAAACACATGCACACATTTTCTCTCACTCTCTCACACACATTCTGTCTCACTCTCTCTCTCACTCTCTCTCTCACTCTCTCTCTCTCTAGCTCTCCAACTCTTATTTTATGTTGTTCACTTTTTTTTTTTTTTTTAAACAAACAATTTTTTCTCTCTCCTTTTTTTTTTCCACACTAAAGCGCGTGTTAAGGCACATCATCCGACTTTAGAAACGTAGTTCAGAAGGCTAGCCTTGTCTATTTTTGTAGGTATATAACTTTGTGATGGTGATGAGATGAGGTTAAAAACCGCAGAATCCGCAATGTGACATATTTCCTTATGTGTAAACTTCGCGCGCGTGCCTGATTTGTGAACCTCTCTACAACCAAATACAGGTTTCATCATATTTGCTACTTTTTTTTCTTCTTTCTTTCCTACCTTTTTTCTTCATTTTTTTTTTTTTTCCAAAATGATGTTTATAATCGCGAATAGATAGTAGTGCTGAAAAAAGAAGAAAGAGAGAGAGAGAGAGAGAGAAAGAGAGAAAGAGCGAGAGAGAGAGAGAGAGAGTGAGAGAGATAAACAAAAAACACTTAAAAGTAACAAACAGGAGCAGAAAAAAACATAAAGAAAGAAAGAAAGATGTAGATCGACACCGTCGAATCAGAACAAGGTTTTGATAGTTGTTAGTGTTGCATTATATTGAAAAGAAAGGGGGAAAAAAAACATACACATACACAAAAAAAAAAAAAAAACTGGAGCAATTGCGTAATATATAAATCATGATCATGATTCGTAAATAACTCGTACTTTGTTTCATTTTCTAATTTCAAACTTAACGACAGCTCCTGTGATTTATATTTAACGTCTTTTACCCAAGCATTACATACCTACTTATAGAGAAAAAGTTGAAAAGAAGGAAAAAAAAAAAGAACTGAAAAATAGAAAAGAAGTACCAAGTAGAACAATTTTGTGAGAATAAAACGGTGGAAAAGATCTGTTTTATATTTATTGGATTTAATTTCGCACGGTAGAAAAAAAAAGTAGAAAAAATATAGGTACTGGGTACACTGGAGGACTGGAAGACTGTTTTGCATTTTTGACGGCGGCCACCATAAGTTTATTGAATAGCTGCTACCTTGGATGCGATCGCCGCAGGTTGCATTTTGCAGTTCCTATCAACCAATGATGGAGAATGAATGAATGAAAAAAAAAACACATCTTACTAGGGAAGAGAAAAAGAGAAAATAATATAATGTATATATTTTTTTATTTACTATAGGTAAAAGGAAGAGCAGAATTTGTGAGCGCTGAGGGTGCACTGTAGGAATAAATAGTTATGCGTAGGCCTACTCTTAAAATAAGGTACACACTTAATAGGTAGGTACCTATTGTGAATAAAAACTGAAAAAATTAACTGTCTTCTTGATGTAATTAGATACCTACCTAAATGTAACTCATATCATACTGAATAGATTTAGATGAAAATTTATTAGGGGAACAATCAATCAAATTAAAGTCATGAGAACAGAGACTGTAGGTTTGTTCTATTTGCCAAATTTTAGAGTCAAGGATGGTGTTACACCAAAGACTAGGTCAGCACTAGGTTAAATGCGGGATACCTGACAAGACACCATGGTGTTGAAAAGGTGTTGGTTGAAAAATAATGCCTAATGTAACCACTAAATCCATCTAATTGCTAATACACCAATGTTTTTATCAATTAGCAACCAATCAAAACACTCCACCTCAGCCCCAATTTCTGGCATCTACTGCTCGAACAAGTGCAGAATTTTCTGACTCAGGGTTATCCTAGTGTTACTCTCATGTACAAAAAGAATGCCCAGTTGATAACCTTCAGTGTTATTTTGGACCAAAAAGAATGTAAACGTTGACACTGCAGGTAATACCAGTGTTGAAAGTGTTAATTTTGTGGTTAATTGAACAGACCTCGCGTTTTTCATTCCCCTGATTATTTAAAGAATTAAAAAAAAAAAAAAAGGGAAAAAGGGGAAAAAAAGGAAAAAGAAGGAAAGAAAAAAAAAAGAAAAAAAGGAAAAAAAGGAAAAAATTGGGAAAAAATTGGGAAAAAATTAGAAAAAAGAGAAAAAAGGGAAAAAAGGGGAAAAAAAGAGAAAAAGGAAAAAAAGGGAAAAAGGAAAAAAAGGGAAAAAGGAAAAAAAGGGAAAAAAAGGGAAAAAAAGGGAAAAAAAGAGAAAAAAAGTGAAAAAAAGTGAAAAAAAAATGAGAAAAAGGGGAATGTTCCATCCCGTTTTTGCGGACAATTCAGTTCCTCTACAAAAACATGTCGAACAAATTATAGACAACTATTATTCCTAATTCTTGGAATAATAGCTGTCTATATGTTACCTAGCTTCCCACGGACAAACACCACCAGATATGCTGACAATGATGTGTCATCATATTTGGAGGATGTTCTATGTCACGCCACCTTTTTGGTCGGCCATCTTTTGAGTGAAACAAAGAAAACAAAGGTGATGTCGTATCCTCATTTTGAAGATATGTTCATTCCTAAACCTACAGTCGAGTAGAGACGTTAGGGTCCATGCTAGTTGCTATGGACATTAGGTTTCACTAGTATTAAGAAATAGTAATAAGTATAATTCTAAAGTGTTTGTAATAATTGAAGTGAAATATTAATAAAAGATAATATTCAGAAATTATCTTATTTGTTGAGGTAATTTAAAAGTGTTGAATTACACTCGCAACAAATTGGCGCCTGAACAAAAAAAAAACCTTCGTAAGTAAAATTTAAAAATAATAATTCTGCTCAAATAAAAATTTTGTTTTTTCGTAAAGTAAAAACATTTGCCAATCGTGTGAAAAATATTTTAAACAACTCGCAAATAATTAATTTAGTTTTCCTGGAGCCAATATTTCTGTGTAATTATCAAATAAATCATGGCTGAATTAATTCAAAAATTAAAAACAAAATTAAACAAACGTCTACGAAATCAAATTTTTATTGCGGAGGACCGCAAACATTTGATCAAGACAAATAAAAATAAAACATTTAAAAATAAATTAATAACAAAAAACAGACCTAAAAATAAACTTAAAAATAAAACGAAGATCCAGATCCAGTTCCTGAAATTCAAAAAGAATAGGATCAGCCCAACCGGTATCCAAAACCACAACGCAGAGAATGAGAAGTAACTTACCAATAGCGTCGATCCAAGCGAAACTGGCAATAAACTACAAGAGACTACAGTAAACTACTCGTCGTCCAACTGTAAGCAAATCATAAATTTATCTTCCGTTACTCCAGAAAAATTTCAAACTATTATTGATATCGTTAATAATATTGTAAAATGTAAAATCTCCCAACCCACACGAATGTCTGAAAATAGTGAAAATACGAGTGCCACTCTCCCGGATATTTTAGATTCAAAATCTGAAGACAATATTTTAGAATTCGAAAACGACCCAAAAAATTTGTATGAGAACCTGTCTGAAGAAGAAAATTACCCACTCCTTGGTAATCATTGGGGAAGTTGAGTATCCACTTCTTTTCTTTATCGTGTTCTAAAAACTGCAAAAGTTAAGAGGATAGAAGGGAGAACACGAATCGAACTGCAGAAAAAACTATACAAAGGTTGATATCCTAAACATTGGTTGTTACATATATTATACTCAAAACCCAACACCAAAAAATTTGAAAGAACGAGTAATTTTGATAGATTAATCGAAGAAAGTAAAAGTTATCGTAGGGTAACAAGAAGTATAAAAAATAAAGATCCTAGCGAAGCAGAGGAAATCTTCTCTGATACAGAAGAAGAAGATCTAGAAAATAAAGGAAAGAAATTAGAGACAGAGAAGAGAAAAAAGGAAGAAACGGAAAGAAGACTAGTCAGACGAAGTCTCAGCTCCAGTTTCGAAAAACTTCTGTCTAAGGTATCACACCACGTATCACCTAAGAAATCAATTTTGGTTACACCTGATTTCTCTCTCCCAAATGACAAAGATGAAATCTTCCTCGGAGAGGAGTCAATTCTAAACCAAACTTTTGTTGACAAACCCTCATAGTCTAGTGCTGATCTGTCACCATTAGTCCCTCAAGGACAGGGAAAGTCCTCACAAACCAAAATCCAACATTCAATTCAAATTCACGTAAAAAGTCCAGAAAATTTAGAAAAACCAATAAATAAAAGTCAAAATTTAACTGCCGATAATCTTCTCGACCCTATTAATTTATTACCCTCAGAAATACGCGTAGAAATTCTTGATCAAAAAGAACCTGCGTACGTCAACATAGTAAACGTTGAAAATAAAAATAACCCATTTCTAAAATCGGAAAATAAAAACATGACCCCGGAAGACATCGCTGAAAATAACGCGCGATTGCTTTTACAACAACAACAAGCAAGATTTGCTGCAGCAAATGACGCCTACACACAACACAACCTAGCATTGAATAATTTCTGGAAAAGGTCAGAAAGATGGACTCCGAGCCATTTTTCAAATGGCCCCGACGAGGACATTCTTGAGTTCCTTTTTGAATACAAAACTCAGGCGAAAACCTTTCGAGGCAACTGAATATGAAATGATAAGGAATCTAAATATAGCCCTCCGTAGTACAGCTCTTGAACTGTTCGCAGCAGAAAATGAAATAACCCCAGAAACCTCATGGTCAGAAGTAAAGAAAATCTTAACATGTATCTTTAAAAAGGATAAAGATACGGTAAAAAAACGTATCAAATCATTGAAATTTGACGATACATATTTTAGTACGAATGTACCAAAATTTTTCCGACTTTATAAACAACTCGATGCTACAATTAGCGACAAAAAAATCTGTGACCTCTTACTCCCTAGACTAACAAGAGAAATGAGGAAATTCTTAGCATCTAAAAATCTCCAGACACAAAGTGAAATCTCAAAAACATTTACGGATTGGAAGGAATTTAAAGAAAAAGCATTGGACTTAACTGATGTCCAAAAAAGAGAGGAGATGTTAAATAAAGCAACAGAAACTATCACCAAACTAACAAAACAGATGGAGGAGATGATGAAGGGTAAAGCTCCCGAGAAAAAAGAGCCAGTGAAACCAGTAACCCCGCCTATATCTCCAACAGACCCTGTTATTGTAGCATTAGTAGAGGCTGGATGGAAACCGCCAAATGCCAATAAACAAAATCAAAATCAAATCAGGAATCAGACGACAGAAAATGAAAATGCAGAATCTAGACCACGTAGAGAAAGAAATATAAATAATAATAATAATAATAATGAAACGAATGATAGCAAGCCTAGAAGAAGGCAGTCTAGAGAAAGAGAATCTAATAGGTCGCAGAACAACCAAAATTCCTATAGACCCCAAAGAAGAGAAACTTATCGCGAACAAAATAATATTCGATATCCTCCTAGAGAGATAAATTGCTTTAATTGTGTAAGAATGAGACATTTATCAAGAGATTGTAGGCTACGTAATCGTAGTACACCTCAATTCCCGTAAAGGAATTTTAGACCACCACGATTCAATAACAACTTCGCATCAAATTTTGGTCAGCCATTCAACCCCTACAGACCACCGCAACAGAATAATTATGCACAAGCATATAATGCACCAGTTATAAATCCACAACAATGGGCAAATGCAGCAAATTATGCATTACCCTTGTACAACTTGCGAACTCCTGATGTAGTTCCAAGTATCCAACAGCAGAATTTTCCTCAACAACAAAAAAACTTGCAATAGAGCCCGTTTGCTCTATACCATTTTATGGCAATGACTTTCGTGCTTGTAATGGCAACGTCCATCATCCGGACTGCGCTGCTCACCTAGTGTTAGATCCACACGCGCTGCATAATCGGAAGATTCATATCCGTAGTGCATCAATGAAATTAGTCAGGGCGAGACGTAAACTAATCATCCCCTGCAACATTGTGAGCCGTGAAGAGTATGAAACACAGGGAACAGTCGACAGCGGCTCTGAAGTGACGCTTGTACAATACGACCTTGTAAAGGATAATGTGATCAGACCTGCAAGAGTATGTATGGTAGCCGCCAACGATAGTGCAATAATCGTTGAAGGAGTTGTAGAAATCACCATAAAAATGGGTGACCTCCTCCTCGATGCGGAAGCATACGTAACCTCTGAGGTGACCACACCTTTACTTCTCAGATACGACTTTTTAGATCGACATAATGCCGACATATTATTTAGTAAGAAATTATTTAGAATAGGACCGCCATGGAAGCGTGAAACACTTAGTATAATTAAGTTTAAGGAAGAAAATTGCGAAGGATTTATTACAGCAGACAAAGATTTCTGCATAGAAGTAAATAATGAATATTTTGTAAACCTGGATCCAGAAATGGGAAAAGCAGATCCAGATGAATGGTTTTTAACAAGTTATGGTTTAGAAGGCGAATATATTGTTGATGATTTAGGATGGCCAGCCTTAAGATTCTACAGTCCGCACTTTGACACCCAGATTGCACAAGGGACAGTTTTAGGACGATATAGGCTTCGACAGCCGACTATGCGGGACCGTCAGACCAATTCCGTCCACTGTGGCCAACCCAGCATCCAACGCATTACGTTGGGGGATACTGTGGGTAACCAGGGTGAGGAGGTTGATATGCTAAAACTGGTCCGTATAACACAATCTGATGACAGCGTTATCCACAACAATGAAGGAACACAAGTGAAAATTAATAAGAATTTAATGAAGAAACAGAAACAGGCAGTAGTAAGCGTTCTAAAAAAATATATCCATATATTTACGGAAGAACCTGCCAAGGTAAAACGTACGAAATTAAAACCAGCACATGTCTACTTGAAAACAGACAAGCCGGTTCTACGTAGAAATTACCATATGGGAATTTTTGAAAAAAGAGAAATTAGAAAGAAATTTAAAGAATTTGAAGAATGTGATATTATTAAGAGAGCAAGCTGTAGATATGAGAGCCCAGTATTTGTTAAGAAGAAATCAAACGGAGTTTATAGATTATTAGTAGATTATAGAGGTGTAAATGAAATAGTAAAAAAAGATACGAGCAGAGTCCCTAATCTCCCTGAAATTTGGGATGCGTTACGTGATAAGAAATACTTTGTAACAATTGATCTCAATCAGGGATATTACCAAATTCCCCTTGATCAAGAATCAAACGTAGTAACAGGAATAAATGTTGGAGGAGTAAGCTAGGTATTTAACTCCATACCTATGGGATTAAGTGCGAGCCACAGCATTTTTCAAAAAACCATGACAGACTTATTCAACCATATCCTAGAAGACAAAGTATTAGTCTATCTAGATGATATCTGTGTCTTTGGTGAGACCTTTGAAGAAACACTAGAAAATTTAGAAGAAGTCCTGAAAGTACTAGTTGAAGCGGGCCTACTAATCAAAACCAGTAAAAGTAGCTTCTTCAATGAAAGTATCAAATACTTAGGACATAAAATTTCATATAATAAATTAGAACAGTTAGATAAAAACATTAAACCAATTCGTGAAGCTCAACCACCTAAAAAATTACGTCAACTACGAAGATTTATTGGTTTAGCAAATTATTATCGGAAAATGATTAGAAATTTTTCGCAAATCACAGCACCATTAACAGACTTAACAAGAAAAGAAAATGTTAAAGCAAATAATAAAATAGCATGGAATGACAAAGCACAAAAAGTATTCGATAAAATAAAAAAATTAATCACTTCAGATCCAATTCTTACAATCTACGACCCTGATGCTGAAACATACCTCGAAGTAGACGCATCAAAAACAGCCATAGGAGCAGTAATAATGCAAGTAGACAGAAAAACAAAAGAGCCACACCCTATAGGATATTTCTCAAAGAAAATTCCCAAGAATCAACAACATTTATGTTCTTTTGATTTAGAAATGTTGGCTATTACTGAAACTTGCGAATATTTCAGAGAATTTTTAGTCTACAAAGAATTTAATATTTTTACGGATCATGAACCTTTAACATACCAAAGTCGAATGAAAAAACCAAATGCAAGATTAAATAGACTAATTTCAAAATTAGGAGAATTTACATTTAAAATCAGACACATTATAGGTGAAAATAACAAAATTGCTGATTATCTATCCCGTTTAGAAGAAGAAGAAGAGGACAATTATGCAGAGTTTTGAAACAGTCAATTCATAATACCAGAAGGAACACCTGATCCTCCTAATATTATTAAACAAGAGAAGAAAATCAAAGCAATAACACGTAGTATGAAAAAGAAAGAAAAAGATTCAGACGTTGAAAGTGACAATTCGGAAGATGATCGAAGTTCCATCCTTTCCGATAATTTGGAAAAATCTGGAAACTCCGATATGTCTACAAATTCTCAACTTTCCGAACTTTCAGAAAATTCCAAAATAAAAAACCCAATTAACATTACAGACCAGGAAATCCACAATTTATGGGATCTACAACGTGAAGACAAATATTGGGGAATCATAATAAAAATTTTAGAAGGTGGCAACGAAAAAGATTTAAGGAAAAGCTTAAAAATAAAAAGATCACGCAATCTAAATCCATTCTTTCTTGATGAAAATGGAATTTTATGGAAAAGAAATGATCACTCTGAATATCATTATGTCGTACCAGTAATTCCCGACTCCATCATACCTCAGGTACTAAATATATGTCATGAGAGTCAAAGTGGGGGAGGACATTTTGGAATTTGTAAAACTCTTGCCAAAACGAGTGCTCGATACTACTTTACGCAAATGCCTAAAATAGTCTCGAGGCATGTACGCTCGTGCCATCAGTGCCAAATTAATAAAAACATTAACAAAAAATATGGACACTTAAAACCAATTAATCCTGAAGAATGCATACCACTTGCACATATCCAAATTGATTTTATCGGAAAATTTAACACAAATAATGAAAAGAAATTTGTCATAATAGGAATAGACAAGGCAACAAAATAATGTTGGACCAAAGCCGTAACCCAACCAAACGCACACTCGGTAATTAAATTTTTAAAAGAAATTGTACGTCATTACAGAAAACCAACGAAGATTACGTGTGATAACGGAACTCATTTTTTGAACGAATACGTGCAAAATTATTGTAAAAACAACGGTATTAAAATATTCTACTCTACATCATATTCACCGCAAACTCAAGGACAAGTAGAGAAAATGAATGGAACGATAAAAAAAATGTTAGCGAAATACGAAAGTACCGGTAGCAAAGAATGGCCAGACAACGTGCATAACGTAGCCTTGACCTATAATATTACACCTATCGAAGGATTAAATAATCACGATCCGTTTTATCTGATGCACGGTTATAAATGAGAACCCCCATAAATTTAAACATTCCATCACCACTTATCAGTAAAACTAGAGAAGAACAGATAAGGGAAGCAGACAAAATTCAAAAAATAATTCCGAATTTTGATAAAAAGAATGCAATTAAATATTCAGAACGCTATAATAAAGGAAGAAAAGAAATTTCTTATGAAACTTATGATTTAGTTCTCTTGAAAGCACCAATAAATTACGGAAAAGGCAAGCCAAAGACCATATAGAATAGTAAATAAAATTTCAGATTTAAACTATGTAATTCGCATAACTTCCGAGGATGGAAATAGCATAGACGATACAGTTCATATAAGAAGACTTACACCTTATAATGCTCGTTTTAATGCTAATTTACCATCAAACATTGAAGACATTATATCCGATAATTCGGAAAATGAAGAAAATATTCCCAAGTCTAATCCAAAAAGGAAAAGAGGTAGATCAAAGAAAGAAAAGAGCTCTGAAGAAAATGAATCAGAGGATAAAATTAAAATCATTGTCAAACGTCCAAGAGGAAGACCACGAAAAGGAATTTTAAAGAAATTCAGAAATAAAAATAAAAATGGTAAAAAAGTAAAATTTACTGACGAAGCTTTATTAAAAGGGAAAGATTGCTCAGAATGGAGAATGCAATTTGAATTAAAAGACCCAGAAAAGAGTTGGATAACCTTACGAAAGATTCAATCAATTACCCAAAAACAACGTTTGGAAGAAATCAAATTGCTCAACAGGTGTGATGAGGGAGAAAGTATAACACAACCTTTGTCACTACCTATTCAAACTTTCCCCCAAGATATTAAAAAATCAAGTGAGTTAAGTTTGGAGGAATACGTAAAAAGATACTCAGAACCACCACCCAAACCACTGTATTATAAACCCTTGTAATTTATTTCGTAACAATTATAGATAATATATATATTGTAAGGACCATTCACGTACATATTGTTTCCCCCTCAAAAATAATTTTTTTTTTTATTCACCAACTACCAATCATCCTTTGCATCCAGGGAAAAGGCCTCTTCAGCGTCAGGCATGGCCTCGCCTTGCTCCACAGCCTCAGAATGATCGGCAGGTTCAGGCTCAGGCTCAGGGGAAACTGATTGTCGCCTAAATTGCTGATGTTGAGGAACCAGGAACATATGCCAATTGGATACAATCAGCTTGCTTGGACCAGCACTTGGCTCACTGTTTAGTTCGGCTCCTCGTAGAAAGCGACGATCGTGAGAAATAGTTAATTTTTCTAACGGCTCCAGAACACGCATAACCTCAATAAAATGAGTAGTGTCATTTATTACGATCTTACGCCGATAAAAACGAACTAAATAATCAACCAGATACTGAAACTGAGATCTGTCCATGATAGTGTTAGCGTAAGCAGTGTTAGTAATCGCAAAATGGACTTTGGCACCGAAATTTAAGGGCTGCATTGCCATTATGACAGCAGTCAAAAGATTCAGACCAATGGCATACCCGGTGATTTTGGACGGATTCACATCAAGTGTTGATCCTTCCCACCTCCACAAACTTGCCTCAGGGAAGAGGAAGCTGAACTGCGAGGCGAGTTGTACCATCGACTGCAAGCAACACTCACATAAACTTTGAGGCATTACATGCCCTCACGGTAGTAGTGCAAACCAAATTCCAGAGTCCCACACTAACACAGATGGTGTAATTTTTGCACATATGAATATTTTTATGAGAAAGAAATAAACATCGAGAAAATATTGTGCATCGATATACATTTTTTGTACCTTGTAAAATAATTTTTTTTCCCTCACGTCGTAAGATAACAACTGAATAACGTACTGACAAATGTAATACTGCAGCTAACAGCAAAACTTCATGTGATTTGTAATGATTTCAGACCATAAGATGATAAAACACGCCGTTATCGTTTTCATCATAATTACCACACTCATAAACAAAACGATGAACACAAGCTCAAAAACAAAAATTAGTGCATCGTCAGTTGCATATTTCGAATTAAATAAATTCAGCAAGGCTTATGAGAAAACAATTCCCATAGTCTACAGCCTGAAAATTCCAAGAAGGCAAAACATGGAAACACTAGAATGGCTTAAAGAAATAAAGAAACTGCAAAGTAGCGCATCTACGGAAAATGTATGGTGTATACAGAGATCAAAAAACATGTTAATGATCATAGATCTAATTACAGATATTCAGCTACTTAACGAAGCGATTATTAAGGAATTTGATTGAGAACCTTCAAAAAGAATTAAACGTGGCATACAAATGTTCGGTGACTTTGAAACATGGTGTTGCAATGTCATGACACTTTCTCAAGGTAATGATTTTATAGAAAATGAAAATAACCTAAAAACGCAATACGAAAAACTTCGAGAATCTGTAATAGAAAACCATGCCGAATTATTAAACGTGACAAACGACATAAAAAACTTTGAAAAAATCGAATTCGAAAATTTGAAAATTCTGAAAGAAAAAGTTCAAGCACTTAAAGACGAGATTCAAAATCAAAACAACGAGATAATAATTGAAGCTGGATGCGAACTCATCTTTGACACAGCTCGAACTCTTCATGCAAGTTTAGTCACCGAAAATACTAAACTCAGCCAGTTATTTCTTTCTTGCAAAAATAACCATCTTCCAGCGGCAATAATCAACGAAACAACCTTAAAAGAAGATTTAATAAAAATAAAGAAAATCGCAGAAAAATCGAATTTCGCCATAGTTCTAGATGAAAAATCAATTCAATCCTACAACAGAACAAAACTAGTTAATTGTTATGTCACAGGAAACAAAATAGAAATAGAAATCAAAATTCCACTCCAGAACCTCCATGCTCAATATGAACTATACAACTTCATTCCACTAGCATTCCGAATGCACGACAATAAAATTTGCTCTTGGGATCAAGAACCTTCGATCTTATACCAAAACAAAGCTGATGGATCAATACGAATCATAACTGGAACAGACATTGACCTTTGTGGCAAACATAGCTTGTTATGTTTTCTTCCACAAGACCACACAACCAATAATAAAGGTAATTGTGCGAGGGCATTATTCAAAGGCATGAAATATGAAGAAATAATAAAGAAATGCACCTTTAAATGCGAGATAAATCATGATGAAATCGTAATCAAACAAATTGAAATGAACCAATTTGCAATAACAAATGCTAAAAACCCCTTGATATCAGTTAACACTATAACAAAAACAAGCACCAGTATAGCTATTAATGACTCATGGCCTGGAGCAACACTACTAACAGTTCCGTGTGTAGTGGAAATCCAACAATTACAGAAAGAAAACAATGCAGAAACAATAATTCCAGCAGGATTCCCATATATAGACGAACCTGAAAAGAATATTCTCATCGAACATCATTTACCGCTAGTTTGGACAAAATATCAATTTATTGAACTTGATTTTGGCTTACATCAATCATTCAAATTTCCGAATATGTCTATTGCTTATAATAATAAATGGCATGACGACATACCATATCTTTCACCAATAACTCCTATTCATAAACTCGAAGAAAGATTAAAATCAGCAGAATTGAAAATTCCTGATCTCGGATACCAGGACACAATAAACACGGTACACTTACTACTAATTGGTTGGTGCAGTTTATTAACACTCATAGTAGCCATATTGGTCTACGTGAACTTAAAAATAAATTGTGTTGCTATCAATGCATACAATCAAATAAATAATTTGGCATGGGGAGCAATTCATCGTTAATGGTCCATAAATTATATCTATTAAGCCAATTTGCAAAAATAAATTTCTATACTCAAATGACAAATATTATATTTTTAGGCGATGATCAATTCCGCAACGTAAACTAAGAGATATTTGTGAAAAGATAATATTGTTTTATGATTAGAATTAAAAATATAGTAGATTATGATAGGAAACTTTTGGGAACACAAAATTTAACGAAGCAGGAGCTTTGGGCTTTCTTTCGCCCGGGGACCTTTGTTCCGTCCCATTTTTGTGGACAATTCAGTTCGTCTACAAAAACGTGTCGAACAAATTATAGACAACTATTATTCCTAATTCTTGGAATAATAGCTGTCTATATGTTACCTAGCTTCCCACGGACGAACACCACCAGATATGCTGACAATGATGTGTCATCATATTTGGCGGATGTTCTATGTCACGCCACCTTTTTGGTCGGCCATCTTTTGAGTGAAACAAAGAAAACAAAGGTGATGTCGTATCTTCATTTTGAAGACATGTTCATTCCTAAACCTACAGTCAAGTAGAGATGTTAGGGTCCATGCTAGTTGCTATGGACATTAGGTTTCACTAGTATTAAGAAATAGTAATAAGTATAATTCTAGTGTTTGTAATAATTGAAATGAAATATTGATAAAAGATAATATTCAGAAATTATCTTATTTGTTGAGGTAATTTAAAAGTGTTGAATTACACTCGCAACAGGGAAAAAAGTGAAAAAAAGTGAAAAAAAGTAAAAAAAAGGGAAAAAAGGAAAAAAAAAAGAAAAAAAGAAAAAAAAAGGAAAAAATAAAAAAAACAAAAAAAACAAAAAAAAACAGAAAAAAATGGAAAAAAGGGAAAAAGGGGAAAAAAGGGGAAAAAAGGGAAAAAAAGGGAAAAAAGGGAAAGAAGGGTAAAAAAAGAGAAAAAGGGGAAAAAGGGAAAAAAGGGAAAAAGGGAAAAAAGGGAAAAAAGGGTAAAAAAATAAAAAAAGGGGAAAAAGGGAAAAAAATGGAAAAAAAGGGAAAAACATAACCTACAGGTCCCAATATTGGAACATTTATCTCCTGCCTGAAAAAACACTACACAATAACAGCACTGTAAAATAGATCAAAGCATATTGCAAATTAGAGCTGTTTTACACTTGTCCGATATATCGGATCAATATAGTTTGTCCGACATCTACATACTATAAAATAAATGGTGGTTTTCACACACGTTGCCCGATTCAGATTATCATTCAGACAATAAAAATTGTTGTTGAAACATTGTTCAACTACTCGACATGAAACCGATATCGTTATCGGTTATCCTAGAAAAAAAGCAACTAGATTAATAATTTTAAATGAATGTGTTCACACAAGCTCTGATTTTTATCCCACATTGGCCATTTCTTGAGAAGTTGTTGAGAAAGACATTGTTCATTGCATTTTTCTGGAAAATTCAAATCCATATAAAATGGAGAAATTTGAAATAGATACTCATGAAATGAGGTTACTGTCATACAAAAGTAATTGAAAAATTTGGTGCCATCTTCTTGTAATTCAACAAAAAACGCCAAAAACAAGTCTTTTCTGATTTACTGGATGGACCCACATTTTTCTATTTCTTCTTCTTCTTTTTTAATTGTTCTATATAATAACCACCAGGCCACGACATTCTTGGTTTCCATCAGAAAAACATTCACATCACAACTTCATCAGTGACTTTCTTTATTTCAACTGAATCATGGCAAGATTTCACCCATTTTGTAACGATATCGGCTATCCGATATATATGTGTGAAATAGGTAAGGACGATATCGGTCCGATATCTGGACAACAGTGTCGGACAAGTGTGAAACAGCTCTCAGTATCGCTATTTCCCCGGGGCTGGCATTAAATTTTAAATATCCTGTACACAAATGCACAAACAAACAGACATTAGCATCACTATAATAAATGTACAAGCTGTTAATTCGTTCATTAAAATTATTTCACAAAATTATTTTCCTGATATTATTTCACTAATTATTTCCTGATATTCGCTGCGCATGTCCCAGTAACCACATTGCCAAACATAGACACGAAAAAAAAAGTTTGTTGCTTCCTCCAAAACAACAAATTCTATAGCGTTACCTATAGGTATGCCAGAAAAAATCAAGGGCCAACACCAGCCAAAGCGCCACAGAGTGACGCTTCAGGGCTTGTTTTATATACAGAGATTACTATCAAGTACCATTTTTCACTTGTACTTGGTGTGTATGGTACATTTATTTTAAATATAATTTTTGATTCCCTTTAACCAACACTAGGGTGACTAAAGCACAATTTTTCAAAAAATCACATTAATTTTTATGCGTGTTTATTAGCTCAGTCAAGATGGATTAGAATTTAGACTTTTTGCCACTAACTGGATATGGTATTTACTCTAGAACAAAAATGTAGTACAGCAGACAACCACATTTGTTGAGCACATCAATCGTTTTACTGTGAGTGTGCTAGGTTTCACAAAACATTTTTGTCAATAAAACTTATAAAAGTTTACTCTTAAAAAGTCATTTTTTGATTAAGTTATTTTAAATTAGTTGAATTCTGAACCAGAATGTGTCTCTTCTTTTGCTCTTTCCCATCCGCACTTCTTCATGCACTGACTCTAGGTATCTATTATAATTAAAGTTTTTTTCTGAACTTCCCACACTTGAACGAAAAACTATTTCGTAGAGGAATATGTCCCTTTAAATCCCCAATGTTATAACTCTATATTCCTTATACTTATGTGTTTAGTAATGAGTAAAACTAATTATTTTGGTCTTGTTCCTGAAATTGTAGTTTCTGGCAGTCCAAAACCAAAACCAAGACCAAGACTAAAAGTATACTGTACTGATGCAGGACCAAGACCAAATACAAAATCTGTGAAAAATATTAATATTAATCTTTGACCACATAGTACTGGACCAGTAAAGAACGACGATTTTTGATTAGACACGTCGGTGCTAAATATACAACCACAGCATACCTTTTAACCTACTTTGCTTAGAGTTTATGTACGCTATCCTTGTGAATTTAAGGGATGTCTTTATCAGCTGTATTCTAAATTGGTGAACTCAAGAAAAACGTCGAAAATATGCAGAAGGTACTCTAGGGTTGCCCACTTTTTCACTGGCATGTCTTGACAATAAAAAGTATATTAGTCTTATGGAGCTTTACTGGTCCAGTACTATATAATCAAGGATATTAATAAATCATAAAATGTTTGCAATTTTGATTTTTAAATAGTTTGCAAGGTTTAGGATTTAATTTTGTTTTTCTCCCCATTTCCACATTTACAGTGCATGGGCTTGGTTAAGATTATTATGTATTGTCGGGTTGCACCAGCAGATTTCTAGGCGAGCTTTGGTACATTGCCAGATGCTTCAATAACCCCTCTTGTAGTTCAAAAAGGAGTGTTAATTAAGAGTATACTTAAAAATGGTCTATTTTTGTAGGTAGGGGAGACCAGGGTACTATGGTAGATGTATACCAAGGACAAAACTGACTTTCCTTTCATTTTTGGACAAACTGGTCTTGTGACATTATGTTCAATATGTACACCTGGTATTACTGCATTTGTCTACTATCGTCAATCCAGTTTGTTGTTCGAAGGTCATTGCAATATTTGTTGAAATTTTTGATAATTTATAAAATGTGTGACCAATAGGAGAGAAACTGAGCATTCAAATTTGCGAATGTGCTTCAAAGAAACTTTTAGTTCATTAACCATCAGTTTCTGTTTTTCCATAAAATGTTGGATATTCAGAACGTACTGAAAGGTTTCAATACGAATAAACATGTTATCATAGACTTTTATTAAGCAGTCTGTCATAAAAATATCTGACCATGTAATGTCAGTAAGGAGTTTTTTGATGTTAAAGTGCATGGGATTTTGAAAAAATTAAGCAACTAAAATAAAGTACGCTAAAATTATGACAGATGCCAGATTGAAAAAATTGGCTACTGAATCCAGATCTTGCTGAAATCATGCCAAAATGGCACCACTATTAGGTACTTAGTAAATTCTACCTTCTATATTATAGTAGGTACTTAAATATCGTTGTTCTCACAATTTTCGAACGACATACCTATCTATCTGCCACCAGTTCTGTACTTTGCGACACGTGTAAGCGATTCAGCAGATTCCTATAAAATTTAATTCAAGCCGTTTATCCAGCAGCTACCTACAGGGATCCAGTTTTAATCGATATTTCTTTATACATTTTTGTTTACTATATTTTTATCTCTCCCTCTCTCGTTCGTTCTCTCTCTTTATTTTATATCAATACCAATAATCGATTGCCACAACGAACAGGGAACACTTTATTAATGAAAAAGGCGGTGCCCATAAAGGCAGAAAGCCAGTGGCTGTAGGTAGCGCCTATTTTTTTTTTTCTCCTATCCATCCTAATTGTTCGTGTATATTACTCTCTAATTATGATTTATAATACTTACTAGTGATATTTGGTTTTAATTGGTAATTTTTGCGCTACCAGTCGATATACGGGTTATTTTAGGTAGTCGTGTAAGATGAAGAAGAAGAAGAAGGTAAGAATTGGATTTGGAATAAGAAGGAAAACGATAGAACGAGGACTGCCTATAGCTAGAATCAAACTAATCGAACGCCCCTTGATCGTATATATATATATATATATGCGATTATTACATTTCATGGGACGGTCTTCACATTAAACATTTGTCGGATGCTATGGAAATTTATTAGGTAGGTAGCGTATTTCGCAATCAGTTCTTTGAGAGGAGTGCGAGCAAAAATAGCGTGCATATACGTTGTGAAGACGTTTTTTCTGTTGAAAAAAAAAAAAAAAAAAAAAAAAAAGCAGAAAAGAAAGGAATGAAAGAAAATCAATTACTTTTTTTTTTTTATCATCGAAGCAACGTTGAAAACTGGGGCGTTATTTTTCTGTGTGAGGTAAAATTTCAACCTGAAAGTCTGGGCACAAATTACATTATAATGGATCAAAAAATAGTTTTGTTTTCATGCGCTGTATTGGAACCGAAATGGAATACAAATTGTGAGGGTAGACGTTCAGTGTGTGTGCCACTATTTACAGCCACGTAACCGTGACTGCCTAAAGTACCTACGCTGCATAGTGTGCAAAAAAATTATGCAGATTTTATAGCTGTAGCACCGCGCACTATTCACACGTGCGGCTTCCAATTCTCGTCCATATTTGGTTGGTCCTGTTATGGATACTGCGGTAGAAATGGTTTGACGAGGTTGCGGTGTAACTGAAAATTTAGGCCATCTCAAGGTTTTTGGGGTGACCCCGTTGTTTTGCTGCATTTTTGTATTTAATTTATTCTTGGGGATATATTCGTCTCAATTCGAGGTCTGCAGATGGTCAGTTACACCACTGTGAGGTGGTATGTATGAGCCCAAAATCCTAAAAGTTGTTCTATGCGGATATAACTTTACAGTCTCATGGTGCGTTCGCACTTGCGCAGTTTCCACGAACGAAAAATCTGTGCCAAATTCGTGTGAAAGAATTCGCCTATTGAGAACCTATGTTTTATTGTTGTTTACGGACAGAGTTTACATCTGAGAACCCTAAAAGCTGCCGATATTTTGAATGGATATCCAAATTTGATAACCAAGAATAGGATCTTTCCACAAAATTAAGTAAAAGGTATACGTGGATACGCAGAGCATAAGGCCTGCGCAAGGGATGAAGGAGGTAGCAGATGTGACACTTCCCTTTACTCCAAACTATTGTAAAAATTAAAGGAAGTAATGAACTTTTTTGGCGGTTTTTTTGGTTTTCAAATTACTGTCAAGCGAACTTTCTTCGGAATTTTTTGACAAAATTCAATTTTTTTGGTGTGTTGTAAGAATTTTGATCTGTTACACCCACTTCCTTGATGGCGTTGCTCCACACGGCCCCTAGATGTACACCCCAATTATCCAGGGGTCGGAAACGCAGTCTAAAAAAATTAATCTGTTTCTTTGGTCTTCTTGGTAATGTAGAATCGGTCTTGGTTTTGAATTTTCTGCACGTCATGCACATCACTGAAGGATCGTCTCTAAGACACGACCTTCCAAATTACAAAACCAGCGAAAGATTATCGGTTTCATACGACAGCTGAAAACGAAATAACTGAAATAATCACTTTTTCATCAAGACGGTAGAAAGTAGGCAGGTACTACGATTGTTTTTATTTGCGTATGTCAATGTCAGTCTATGAGCCATATAGTGTTCATGGTTTGTTAAAATTTCACGTAGATTTACGACCGTAAACTACAACTAACATAATTAATATTCTCATTTTACGAATCAGTTAACGAATTCCGGTACCTAATGAACCACGTGCTAAATAGGTATTCTATGCACTTTTAGTGGCACACACATAGAGCTCGACGTATGCACTTTTCTTTTATATATTGTATTTAACTTTTCACACGTACTTCGCAATTGTTTGCCTACGGAGAGTTCAAAAAAAAAAAAAAAAAAAAAAAGAAAAGTCTACAAAAATCGGTCCTTTTACTTCGAATTAAACTTAGCACCTCGAGTAAACTTTGTATAGGTTCAAACATGTAGGCTACCTGCTCGCATACAACACATAATATAAAAAGATGAAAACTGGTTTTGGATTTTCTTCGTGTAAAATTTCTTCGTAAGTATATACAGGTACCTATCCTTAAAAGTAAACATCGACCATCAGTGGGCCACCCGTTGATGTCACAAACAGGCTGAGGAACCTGAAAAAGGTAAAAGCACTTGTTCTATTCGGTAAATTCGTTGATAGGAAAAAAAAAAAAAACGATACGATACGATAATATTAAATTTTCGTCGATTTTCGTCGAAAACTGCCGTATATTCGACACGATTTTTCTGTCATTGTAAAACGTCTTTATCGTTCGTAAATTTTTTTCTTACTCTGTCGCTTTTTCTTGCTCTCTTTCTCTCCCACTCTCGTATTCCTATTTATCTGGATGGAGTTGATTTTCGTAATTCGACTCCATTCGTTATAGTTATTATATATATATATATATATATATGTATATATTTTGTCCACTTTGTAGACAGAAACAGAAGAAAAAAAAAAACCATTAAAAATGAACAACTAATTATTTTTTGGTAGCAAAGAGTAACATTTCTACGTTTGATTTTTTTTTTTTTTGCTGTTGTTGCTGTTGCTTCTGTTGCTGCTTTTTCTGTTTTCAATCCATACTTAATTATAGGAACATAATGTTGCACGTCATTTGGTGGCGAACACAAAAATACGAAAAACAAGGAAAAATCTTGTCGTTACTTCAGCCAGCAGTAGGTCCGGTATATTATGGAGCCTGCCTACTTATCTGTTATAATATGGGATGCATTTTCACATTCACCAATTATCGCCCGCATAGTTAGGTCGTAAATCGAAGACGGATATGTACCGATTACGGGTTGGCTAATGGCGGTAGCAAATTTCAAATTTTCGGGGCGCAGCGAAGTCGAGGTGTATAGAAGTGGTTGGAAATTCATTAAAGTGTGGAATGAAATGCGTTATCGGAGACGCGTATACGATATGCATGCGTTGCGGTAATTGGTGTGGATTTCAAAAGCTGCATCAGGTGCGGTCACGCCTGCGGTGGTTTGGTTGGTTTTTGTAGCACCTGTGGATGGCATTCTCGCATGTTTTGGCCAAATTCGTCCTATACAGATGTTGGAGAACGATAGTTGAAGTTTGGTTCGTGTTTGGGTGCCAAATTTTGAATAAAATCGAAAACAAATGCAGACCGAATGCATTTGTGTTGGAATGAAAAGTGTGACGTGGCTAATCGATATAGAGACGCAAGTGCACCTATTCAAGTGGTTGGTGTAAAAAATGTTGTATATCAACCGGGTTGGGCATATAGCATAATGTGGAATACCTTGTTGTGAGAAGTATTCACACATAGAAGGTAATCAACAGCTTTGTGTGTTTTGCAACATCATACACGAATGTATGGGAGAGCCAAATCCAAGGCAAACACCAACCATCTTATAGCCATTTTCGTGAGTTTATATAGGGAAATTGGCACACACACACAGACACACATATGTACATATACATATGGTTTTATGTCATAACATTATGTCGTTTCCTGCCTCCTTAAGGTGATAAAACAACGCAGCGCATTTGGTACCGGGCTGTGACATCACCAAGATCTTTATCAGGTAATTTTCATGGTCTATATATTGTATCTTACTTGTATATACATACAGGTAAGAACATATAGCTTTAATTTAGCTTATTTTTCTTATTGTAATTTTTGTATGTAAATTTATTATTTTATTAATTATAATATTGTATATTATTTTTTTAAATTGGTTTATAAATTTATTTTTTTAATATTAAAAAATTATTGTTAATTTTATTCGTATTTGTTTAAAATCTTAGAGACAAATATAAGCCAGTCTTTCGATAGCAACTGTCATTGAGGGGTACAAGCCTCTGTACCTCATACGAGTATTGTCCCCACACATAAAAAAAATTATTTTAGCCGTCATTGTCTCACATTTCCCTGAAAATTGACATCCTAATACACGAAATATCACTTATTTGGTGGATAAAACGGTATTTTGTATTATGACAAGATGAAAATTTATTTTGATGGTTGCCCAGAATGGTAATGCACATTTCAGTGAGCCTGTAATAAGTGCGAACTTTTGATGGTATTCTTCCTCGAAGGATACGACAAACTCATTCAGATACTGCCACATATACGCGAAGTTCATTGTATAATTACTGGACAGTTGGAGGTTTTGTGCAAAAATGCGCGACAGATGTAACTGTAGCCTACGTATAATAATACTTATCTTTGACGCATCCTCGACACCTATAATATATGATAGCTCATCTATCATCGATAAAAACGTATACTTTAACAGTGAGTTAATTCTGTGTTTGCTTCTCTTTTAACCCTGAAATTGGCAAAATTGGATGAGACATTAAAATTACAAAAATATTATATTTTTTGGTTATTCAGCGCCATAATATGCTAACTAGACAAAAAATTTTTTGATCGAATTCTTTTAGAGAGAAAAAATTATGATAATGCTAATTGGAGTTGAAATTGCTAAGTTCTTAATCTGTGATAATGTTAACTGTGGTCAACAATGTCAGACTTCTGCATTCTGCGCTTCTACTCTGTTTGGCATAAAAAACTGGCAGAAAGTTACATGTTATGGGTGTGTGCATAAACAGGAGCAGGAGATACACTTTCTTTCTATCTTTGAGATAATGCAATAAGTTCCTAGATTAATGAATATCGCATCCTGGCAAAGTTAACTGTGCTCACGCATCATACTATTTTAGCAACGTCAACTATAATATGGTTAACACTTTGTCTGAGTGCTCCTTAAACCTTAAAAAAAAGGTAATTGAGTAATAATAAGGTGCTATTTATAATCTTTAAACATTCATCGATAGCGTAGGTATATAAATCACCAAAAAAATTCATGAAGCTGAAAATTTCTCACAATTTTGAAAACTCTGAGCTTACTATGAGCTATTTTCCAAACCAGTGAAATATAATGTGACTGATCTGAATGATTTTCATCTTGTAGTGATTAAGGGAATATTGACTGAAGTTAGGAATGCCGATTTCAAGTTCATTAATATTGTCCCTGATTTTTCATAAATTTTCAAAACGAACGTTTGCTAGAGGTTTAATTCTTTTGAAATTTAACAGTAGTTTTTACTGAGAACCTTTTCAAGTTCATACCACTGATCCTTTTCACGTAGTAATATTATAAATGTAGAAAAATGTAATTTTTTTATTTTAAAAAAATAGGGGTAATGGAGAGTATCTTGTAGAGTAAAACGTAACTACAATTACGGGTGCAAAATGCTCGAAAAGGGCTATTTTAATTGAAAGATGCATAATTTGATAAATTTATGTGGAGCAATAAAGAGTTAAAACGCCTTTTTGGCAAAAAGTCCAGGTCTTTTTTTTTTTTTGAGCTTATACCTATTAGATCTTCCACTGCCTACATGGGGCATTCAAGACCACCATAAAAAATATAAAAAAGTATGAGAAAATTGTATTTTTGATAAGAAATGTGAATATTCTTTGCCATTTGTAAAAAATGTTTGACCAATTTCGTAATCAATAAAGAACTTGTTGTTATTATGGTTTTTATTTCCCGATACAAAATAGTCGTAGGGGCTCTTCGAAGTAGCTCAGTCATGGGGAGATGAAATTCCTAATTTAACTAACTTTTCTTCAAGAAAATTGCCAACTTTTAAAAAATTGATAAACTAATGTAACGGCATAAAAGAGATTTAATTGTACAAGTTGATACTTTTCCAGAGTTACACCTTAATCACCAATTAATACTAATATCCAAAGTGAATACTAGTATTACTTGACAATGATTTAACTGAAATAATAATTTATTATCCACACTCTTATGGTGGACCTTAACTTAAGGTACAGACTTTAAATAAATATTTCAAACACAAAGAGTAAAATCACAATATAATAAAATAATAATTTTGTACTTACAATACAAGTGAGTTGTAAAACTGTTCAGTACAAGTCAAGACTGTATGAAGCCGTTAAAACAAAGTACATTTAAGTATATGGTAATTTAGAACAGTACAAATATTCTGTCTTTTTCATGAGTTTATATACACAATCAGCTTATAATATGTATTTTCATTGTGATCATTTCACCGTAAGGATTTTCTGAATGGAAGGATTCGTGTATTTGATGGACCAGTCTAATAAGGTCACCGAATACAATTAGGTATTGATTGTATGTAAAATAATTAATCAAAAGGAAGAAGAAGAAGATAAATTTGAGAAAGTGGAAGAGTAAATGGAATTCAGGGATATTGTTTATGAAACAAAAAAATAATATCGCCTGTGCGTTTTGAATATAGTTGTCTGCATATTTTATGACCAATTATAGGATACGTTAAAATTATCGAATAAAAAAATAGTCATCACTTACACGATTTTGTTAACTGAGATCGAGCCAGGAGGTGAGATACCTCTATACCCTCCCCTTAAAAAGCCCCTGGATGATCATTACTATCCCAAAATTGCATTTACCTTAAATGCTTAGCTGAAAAATGAAAAAGCTGTAATAAAATTAAAAAACTTATATAATTACCTCATTGGTTGAATAAAGAATCGTAATTCACAGTGTGGGGACCACCATACCTTGTCCAATATAAAATACATTCGCCAGTTATAGTCGGCCGTGAGATGGCCATGCGGTTAAGTTCACTGCTTTTAGCTGGCAAATATGTAGGTCCCAGGTTCGATTTCCCGAGCCGACAAAACCTACATCTGGTGACCCTTGACATGTGCTGCACACGCATGCACCATAGTGGTGCATGGTGGAACTCACAACTCTCCTTCCTAACCTGAGTTGCCAATAGATGGCGCCCTATATAGTGGAAATAGAACCCATATAGGTAGTATAAGCCTGTGCATATAGCTATAAGAGGCGTTTCTGATTCTGCCCAACCTCCCACAGCATCTAATGTCGTTCAACTCGTGTTGAGTCTCTCTAGGGGGAGTGTGTGGGGACCACCATACCTTGTCCAATATAAAATACATTCGCCAGTTATAGTCGGCGGTGAGATGGCCATGCGGTTAAGTTCACTGCTTTTAGCTGGCAAATATGTAGGTCCCAGGTTCGATTCCCCGAGCCAACAAAACCTACACACAGTTTTACCATTTTAAAAATATACAGTCTTCTTGCCATATCCTCAATTGAAAAACACAGAAAATTATTTATGTTTTTGGCTACTTTAGTTTTGTGTCACAGGTCATATAACATAGGCTAACCATCGCACAATTTTATTTTTTTACGACAGAACATTTAAACCATATAGCACACATGGAAAACGTGAAAATGTAATTATAATGGCCACTTATACCAATAATGGGGTAGTCAAAATTGCTCCACCGGTTGCCATTGTCTCAGTCTCTCCGAGCTTATGAGAAAAAAGTGTTTTTTTGGCATTTGAACGAAAGATTCATAATGATTTTTCAAAACTTTTTGATTTTTTGTCACTTATGATTCCTGATTATCTGCAATAATTATTGCGAATTTTTCGAAAGTAAGTAATTATTGTTCGTTGGGTTATAATATAATTAGCCTTTACTTTTTATTTGGGTTAGTTCGAGCTTATTTTCTATCGGTTTTCGGATAAAAATTTAATGTTTTGTGAAAACCTGTTACTTCGATGCTTTTCTATACGACACCAGAGAGGTCATATAGTTTATTCTTAGTAAGTAGCTCCGATAAGTGAGTGGAAATGGCGAGTTCGTAAATGTGTTAAATATATTAAACTCAAAAAGAACCAAACATCAGCCTATATTGCAAACTATTCTCTTGATTTTTTTTAGTTGATGTTTCTAAATTACCCGAACATAATATTAAGTACATTATTATACTGCAATATCCAGCAAGGAATAAAAAAGAAAAAAAAACCTCAACTAAAACCACAACTTGTTTAACTCAGTCTTTTGTAAATTAACGATCAAAACCACCGCTGAATAAGAGAACTACTCGTAGCGTAATAAAATATTTTTTTAAGGTCAAAGATCAATTGAATAAATATAGCCGATTTTTTTTTTTTTGTTTTGTTTTCAGTACTGTTACTGGTAATGTTGCCTAGAACAGGTGGTTACTTGTACGAAAAACAATCGATAAATATTCGATTCGGAAAGGATGAAAAAGTCTGGAATGCTCATTCAACCATTTCCTACAACATGGTCAAGAAGATGGCGTAAATTGGCTGTAATGGATGCATCATTTATTGGACTAGTATGGTGAAAAAATTCAACTTTTTTACTTTTTTTTTTTTTTTTTTTTTTTCCACTCAAACGATCCGTACACAATAATGTATAAATTTTAAATAATGTCGTTAGCCTAACTGTACTTAATAAAATAAAATTTGTGGATTTTTAAATTTTTTTTCTTTATGTTTAAATACCTACTCCATTGTAAAAAGTCATAAAAGAGAATATAGATATTTGGAATTTTATTAAAAATCTCGTCGCTCATCCTGCGTTCTTTTTCTTTCCAATTTTTTTTCCTATATATATATTGTTTTTTTTTTTGAAAAGAAAATCGATATTTTAATTGAACGATGTAAACAACTAAATTGGATTCGTTCCATTTTCTTGCACGTGTTTACAATACCAAACAATTGAAGCTTGTCAGAATCTCTCTCGCGGACTGTTTTTTTTTTTTTTTTCTTCTTGATGTCGAATTAGAATATTTTTTCTGTGTTTTTTCTCTTTTGTTTCTTTCATTCATTCGTTGCAAAACGTAAACTATTGTTGTATTTTTTGGGGTGACGGGGAGTGGTTTAGTGAATCATAAATCGTATTGTTGTACTAATTAAAATGGTAGTTGAAAAGTTTAAACGCATTTTTCTTTTTGATGGGGATAAAGTTTGGGTGCTTTAATTGTTTTTATTTTCGTTTCATTATTATTGTGCGTATAGAAATTACGTTGCACTCCACCTTTTTAAGAAATTAGAACAATTTTAGTGAATTGCGAATGCACAATAAAGAAGTTAACATTTTAATCGAAGCATTGTGTCGTTCAAAGACAATTAATGTGAAAATAACCAATCAAACAAAGAACTGATGTACTTACTGAAGAACACGGATGGATAATTTACAAAATTATTGGTTACCTATGTCGCAACACTCGAACCATTATTATATTTTGATGAAAATGCTTTCTTACTGGATAGTTGAAACTTTCTTGCATTGAAATATTTTTTACATTTTTCAGATTTTTAAAATATTACCTACGTTTCTCTTTCTTGGATTCGGAGAACGTAATAATTTAGGTTATTTAATATCGATGCTGTGGGAGGAGGTTGGTTGGGATCTGGTGCCCAATGATTTGGCATCATAAATTTGAGTAATTCTCAGAATAAGTATCTACATTATTCAGAGAAATTTTTTTCAAAAAAATTGTAGAATATTTTTGAAATATTTTGGGTGAAATTATTTATATGCATATAGGACAACAGGTTAGCAACGTTTTACATACAGGAATTATCTGGAGAGTGAGCAAGAGGCTTTTCAAAATTTCAAAGATGCTCACTGAGATAGATGATAATAATATTTGAACGACAAAATTTAATTGAATAATTGAAATCTTTATCATTGATTTGGTAGCTTGTCTTTCAGAGCGCTTGACTTTTCAGCCAAAAAAATTTCAGAGGAAAAGCTACAACCTTTTGAAAATTTTCATGTTAATGATGAAGGACAAAATGAAATTATGGTGTAATGTAACCTACTTACCTACCAAACTTAAACGAATAACAATGAAAATCTAAACTATTTAGAAGCTTCCATCAAAGAACCAAAATTTGTCACCTTCGATTTAGTAACTACAAAATGGAGATAAATTTTCGGTTGAATTTTCGCATTGTCACAATCAAAGACAAAAATATTCATCCACGATAAACAAAACTAGTATAAAACTGAGTATCTATTGTTATTAACGATTGAGTTTTTATTTAAATTCAAATTCTGTTATTCAATAACCTAAACTTAGATTTTTTGACACCAAATTTTCATTTTTCTAACTCTATCAGAAATGGAGAATCAGCATCCTGGACTATTGATTAAAACAAATAATGGTAGTCATTTTGCACAATAAATATGATCAGAGCGGGTCAATTTCGACTAAAACTTGTGGACTTGATTCGAGTGATTGAAATATATCGGTCTGACTGATTGAAAAAAACAAAAATTTTCTTGGGATGCCAAAAATTGCCACGGTGATGGTCAGAAAATTGTGTTACAAAATTTAAACACCTACAAGGGAAGAATGTGTGAATGGTAATTGAAAATTATTATTACCACAGTGTAGGTAATTGTATTCTGAATAATTTTTAGCTAGTTCATTTTTTACCAACATGTATTAGAAATCGTAAGAAATACTTGGGAAGTTTGAAATCGTGGCTGCATACAAACAAAGCGATGGACATTCTGGCATAAAAAATATAATTATTTCTTTTTGAAGCGGGTTGTGGAATATTTGTCATAATTGATTTTTGTTGAGGAAGTTATTCCCTACATATGAAAAAAAAAATTTCTTTAGCATTTACCACTAGAGAAATATACGCCCTATACAAAAATACTGATTTATTCTGAGAATCACTCATTTTCTCTCAACATAGGTAATAGGAACAGTTATTAAACTAAAATGAATTCACAAACATTTTGGGTATAGCCAATGGTGGAGTTTGGTTTCATAATTACGACGTTTTAATTTTATGTTGAAGCACCTAACTGTCAGAATTCAGGTTGTAAAGACAGGCCATCGGTCTGTTTATTATGACTATTCATTTGTGACTTAATTCACGGCGACTATAGGTTACCTTGTCTACTTAGGACCATTTATGGTTTGTACAGGGCCACGTGAAGTGGTCGTAGGTATAATTTCCCACACATGTGATGACAAATATTTATGTTTTGACCATGAGTACTGTGGGTTCACCTCTAAAACCCACAGGCGAATGGATGCGGACTTGCGTGTTCGGATATTACCAATTTGGTAAGGCAGCCAACCTTTTATAGTATCCTGAACCGGCGACTAGCGAAAGACATCGCCGGTGTATAAGTTAGGCTAAACACGTACGTCATCCGCGAGTATCGAGAGATAGGCGCGCGTTTCGTGTTTAGCCTAGACCGCGGCACGTGCGTATTCGTATGCACGTCTGCGCTAGGCTACGTTCGTAACACGTCGGCTAAACAGAGAACGAATTTCGTCTGTTTAGCCTAAGTGCTACGAGCGCCTGATTTCTTTTAACGTCCGTAGACTTTATTATGCGGACTTGGTGATGGACCAAGTCCGCGGTCTGTCAACTGGGGCCGAGCCCCGAAAGAAGGGAGGACATGGTCCCCACAGCTACTCCCCCCCAGTTTCACTGTCGGTGGAACGACTTATGTTCCGAAGTCTGGGGGAACCCGTGGACGACTCATTTGTGTCCAGTGGGTGGCCTCGCATTGTTGCGAGGGTTGGCATTTCCTCCGAAGATTAAGTCTCGGAGGGCCACGCCGAGGGTATGTCCCGCAATAGTCCCGTCGTAGTAGGATAGTCTACGACGTTGCTGATAGTTAGCTCTGGATTGGATACCACGTTTTCTATTTCTACGAGGATGGTGTCCATGTTCGTCCGCCTGAGTATTTTTACGGAAAGGAGTGTAACCTTGGAGAAGTGGCGATTTGGAAATGCCAGTGTTCTGAAAGTTGTTACGGACGACAGAGTTGGAGAATTTGAAATTTGAAAATTTCGGCTCTGGTTTCGGAATTGTCGAAAGAGCCTGATTTTCGGAGGTGAGGAGGATGCTCGCCTTCCTAGCGTCAGGTGGCTCTGTGGTGTTAGCCACAGAGGAACAAGCCGCCGATTGGTCCGCAGGGAACGGAATGATTTTCGGGGTTTGTTGCGTCATCTCATTGAGAATTGACTCAATGTTAGCAACGTTCCCTGAAGATTGAGAGTTTTTGGCAGGTTGAGGAGGTTTAGTTGCGTCGGAAAGCAACATCTCCTCCTCGTAATCGAGAAGTTGGTCAACTTCCATATTGGTAGTTGAGGACATAGTGAACAAAAATAAAAAATGAGAAAAAATATGTACAAGGAAATTCGAGAGTGAAATCAAAGCGAACAGTTCTAATTGAACTAAGAGTGGTGCTTTGAGCAACAGTCGACAGGCGAATGCAATGTGTTTGTCAGTTGTTGCGACGATTTGGTTCGATTTTCCTTTTGCAATCAGCTGTTTGTGACGTCAGTCTATAGTGTTTTATGTGTTTTTATCTAACCTTCGATTTTGAGGTCGACGTGCTAGTGTGTTAGAAAAAGCACGTGCGATAAGAGTATGAGATTTTTATTATATCTATATATGAGATTTCTATGTATTGGATTTTTATTATATCTATATATTTTTACTCTCTGCAAAATCGAGGTGATGATCTTGTTGGTTTCTGATTGCGTTTTTTATATGTTCCTTTTGGCCTGCCTCTTTGTTTAGGCTTAATTGGGCTTTTAGGATTATATGTGTGAGTGACTATTTCCTCATTAAATCTGACTTTTTTCGTATTTTTGGTGTTTGATTTTACCACTTCACTATATGTTTTTCGTGTTTTATTTGTTTGTGAGTCAGATTTTATGTTTGTTTTTTCGTCTTTATTCTCTGAATTTTGTGAATTTTTATTTTTATTTTCATTTATCATTTTGTCCAGTTCTGCATTTTCACTAATTAGGAATGCTGGTTTGACCCGATCTATCGACACCTTCTTTTCCTGTCCTGATACAAGTATTGTGAACGTTTTTTCTGTTCGATCAATTACTTTGTATGGTCCAGAATAGGGTTTTTGTAAAGCTCGTTTCATTCCTTCCTCTCGTAAGAACACATGCGATGTTGTAGCTAAGTGTCTTGAGACATAAGGTTTTTGTTTACCGTGAGTAGGTGCTTGCTTAAGGAATTGATTTGCATCATCTTTTATGTTTTGCACTAAGGTTTCGGGGTTTGTTTCTTTTGATTCGATAAAGAAATCCCCTGGCAAGCGTAATTCTTCGCCTAATGCTAGTTGAGCGGCGGAGTGGCCAGTGTCGGTTTGTAAGGCTGATCTTAGGCCTAGCAAGATGGTAGGTAAGATCTCTACCCATCTTTTTGTGTCGGCAGCCATTATAGAAGCTTTAAGAGCTCTATGCCACCTTTCTACCTTCCCGTTTGATTGGGGGTGGTAGGTTGTAGTAGCCCAATGTTTAGCACCCAAGGTTTTTGTTAGTTCACTGAATAATTGGCTTTCGAATTGCCTACCTTGGTCGGTTGTAATGCTTTGGGGTACTCCAAATCTAGCAATCCAGGTTGTATATAATTGAGTAGCTACCGTTTGTGCTGACATCTCAATTAATGGAATTGCTTCTGGCCATCTAGTTGCACGGTCAATCATCGTAAGGAGGTATTTATGTCCTTGTGATGGGGGTAATGGACCCACTAAATCTATGTGAAGGTGTTTAAACCGATCGGTTGGTCTAAATCTTTTAAATGCAGATCTCGTATGTCTGCCAATTTTGGCTGTCTGACAATTCAGACAGGCACGGGCCCAGTTGTTACAATCTGAATTTATTTTGGGCCATACGAATCTCGAGGTCATGAGTTTAGTAGTACTACGAGGTCCAGTGTGTGATAGGTTATGCACGCTGTCAAACGCCATTTTTCTGTATTTTAATGGAATAAATGGACGTTCTTTACCAGTTGACACATCACATATTAGTAGTAATTTTGTGTCAGGGAGTTTTCTCAGTTTTAGTTTAAGGCCTGTGGTGTTGGAAGATAGCAATTTTTGCAATTCTTCGTCTTCCAGTTGGTCTTTTGCTATTTCGGCATATGGTAACTGAGATGGAGTTGTGATAGCTTCGATTCGACTTAAGGCGTCAGCTGATTCATTCAGCTCTCCTTTGATGTACCTTATGTCAGTCGTGAATTGACTAATGAATTCAAGCTGTCTTATTTGGCGAGGTGAGGCATGCTCACTTCTTTGCTCAAAGGCATGTGTTATGGGTTTATGGTCCGTATACACGGCGAAACATCTACCCTCTACATGGTGTCTAAAATGCCTTATTGCTGTATTTATTGCCAATAACTCCCGGTCGTAAGTACTATAATTTTTCTCAGTTTTGGAAAGTTTCCTCGAGAAGAATGCAAGTGGTTGATTGGTGTTATCCTTTATTTGGTATAAGGTTGCACCTATTGCAAAATCGGATGCGTCTGTTGAGATACAGAGTGGAAGACTGTCATCCGGGTGGGCCAGTAACGTTGCATTGGCTAGCATGTTTTTTGTATTTTCAAATGCTAGTTCTGCCTCTTCAGTCCATTCAATGGGCGTTTTGTCGCGCTTTTTATTGGTTTTAATAAGGGCGAACAGTTTGCCTTGTTCTGAAGCAGCGTTTTTTATGCAACGTCTGTAAAAGTTGATCATTCCTAAGAACCTTCGAAGTTCTGCAACGTTCTTGGGTTTAGGAAATTTCAATATTGGCTCCACCTTTATTTTCAGGGGGGCTATACCTTCGGGTGTTATTTGGTACCCGAGAAAGTCAATACTGTTTCTAGCAAATTCGCTTTTAGGTAAATTGACCGTAAGGCCGGCAGTGTGTATACGCTGTAATACGGCTCTTACGTTTTTCTCGTGTTCATCAATTCCACCTTCTGAGCATATGCATATGTCGTCTAGATAAGCATATGCGAATGGTAAGTCCCTCAATAGCTGATTCATGAAACGTTGGAAGGTTTGAGCAGCATTTCTAAGTCCAAATGGCATTCGCAAGTATTCGAATAAGCCAAATGGAGTGATGAGTGCTGTCTTGCAGATATCTTTTTCGGCCATTAGTATGTGGTGGAAGCCCCAATTAATGTCTATTTTAGTAAACATTGTTTTACCTTTCATATTGTTATTGAAATCCATTATATTGGGTACGGGGTATTTGTCTGGAGTGGTTTTAGCGTTCAGGGCTCTATAGTCCCCGACGATTCTCCATGTTCCATTAGCCTTTTTGGTCATATGTATTGGTGTGGACCATGAGCTGTTAGAAGGTCGTTAAATACCTTCTTCTATCATTTTAGAAAATTGCTTCTTGGCTTCAGCAAGTTTGTCGGGTGGCAATCTACGTGCCCTAGCTGAGCAAGGCTGACCCCTTGTTTCTATTACGTGCACTGTATCATGTTTGTATGTCGGATGTTTCCTTATTGATGGTAATAAAATACCTGGATATTCATTCAGTATTTTTAGGAAATCTTTATCTACAGTTGCACAGCTTCCAATGGAAGTATCTAGTAATTTGTAATTTTTTGTTATACCTTCCACATATTTGCCAGTGGTTAAGTCGATTAAACGTTTATTTTTTAGATCGACTACCAACTCGTAGTGAGCAAGAAAATCTGCTCCAAGTATTGGTTGTGATATATCAGCTATTGTGAAATCCCAAGACATGTCCCTATGGAGACCAATGTCTATTTTGCAATGTTTTTTGCCATATGCAGCGAATGTATGTTCGTCAACTGCATTTAGTTTGGATTTCGGAGAAAATTTCTTATGTTTATTTTTAGCTGGTAAAATGCTGAGATCAGCACCAGAATCTATGAGGAATTTTCTCCTTTTTGTCCTGTCCGTGATGAACAGGCGGCGAGAGAATTTGGGCGAGGGATCGGTAGCCACCGATATGACCCCTCGGTCTAGTTTGACTTACTAGATTGTTCTCTCTTTTCAATCTCTGCGAGGAGAGTTTTCTTCTCCTGCGCGTCTTGGACCATTCTCTCCGCCCATCGTTTACAGCGGGTGTTGCAAGCCTTTGCTTTTTCTCCATATCTATTGTGATAGAAGCAAAGAGCTGCTGACCAGTTTGGATCTAGTTTCTTGGGAGATTTGGATCTCCTCGGAGGTGTTGGACTCCTATTTTTATCGTCTCTCCGTCCTCGAGAGCGTGACTGCCTGTTATTATAGCTTTTATTTCTATTGGGGTTACGTCCCCTGCTCTTGGATCTGTTGTTGAAATTACTCCTAGCAGATGTATAGTCTCTAGCCTTGCGAGTTTCCATTTTTAACTCTGCTATTTCGGCTCGGAGCTTACTCAGTTCGTCTGCTGGAGCTGCTGTTGCTTGGATGGCAGGTTTCCCTGTATACTCCATTGCAGTTTCTGCAGCTTTGGCTAGTGCTAGAAGGTCGTCATCGGTCCTTGCATTGGTCAGATTTAGAGCACCCAGCGATTGTACTACTGAAGCTGGTAGCTGCTCACAGAATCTATCTGCAATTACCATTGGAGAGACATGGTTATCACCTTTTTTAACCAGTTTCGTCATAAAAACGGTTGGTTTGTCGTCTCCAATTGACATCCCACTCAATAATTGCCTTATTTCCTGGCGTTGAGTGGTACCAAAGGTTCTTCTTATTTTCTGAATGAACCATTCGTACGGGTCTTCCTCATCTTCCAGACAATCCATTATGTCTGGGCAGGCCCGAATTATTTCGGCTGGCATACTACCGCACAGTTGCTGGTAGCGTTCTTCGCGGGGAATTTGCTCAACCCTGAAGCAGCCTGTCAGTTGCATGAGCCATGTTTCTACGTCTTTGGGTAAGAACGTAGGAAGTTCAACTCTCCTTTTCTTATTTTGGAGGTTGCCAAACAATTTCTGTTGTTTGTCCAAGGCTTCTTCTACACTAGCTTTAATGAGATCGTGAATTAGTTTTTCTTGATTTTCAGCTTCTTTGGAAGCGATGGTTCGAACAGCTGCTTGCCTAGCTATATTTTGAGCTGGCTGATCAGCAGTTTCAACAACATTTTCATCTACCATTGTGAATAGATTCAACTCGTTAGAGGATCCTAGATGTACGAATCGTGGGTTACCACGATTGGTGAGACGTTTCCTTATTTTCAGGCGTGTTCCGTTACCCTTCCAAGTGGACAACGTTTATTTTGGAAGAGGGGGGTTGATTTCCCACAGTCAGTCTCCAAGTGAAGAGTCCAGCGAAAAATTCCGCTAGACAAGCGCGATTGCTCGCACTAGCAGGCCAGCGGTATTCCGCCAGCTAGCGTTTTCACGCCTGCTTCCTAAAAAAATTCCCAACGTAAAATATCACGTCGGGGTCACCAGGCTGTGGGTTCACCTCTAAAACCCACAGGCGAATGGATGCGGACTTGCGTGTTCGGATATTACCAATTTGGTAAGGCAGCCAACCTTTTATAGTATCCTGAACCGGCGACTAGCGAAAGACATCGCCGGTGTATAAGTTAGGCTAAACACGTACGTCATCCGCGAGTATCGAGAGATAGGCGCGCGTTTCGTGTTTAGCCTAGACCGCGGCACGTGCGTATTCGTATGCACGTCTGCGCTAGGCTACGTTCGTAACACGTCGGCTAAACAGAGAACGAATTTCGTCTGTTTAGCCTAAGTGCTACGAGCGCCTGATTTCTTTTAACGTCCGTAGACTTTATTATGCGGACTTGGTGATGGACCAAGTCCGCGGTCTGTCGACTGGGGCCGAGCCCCGAAAGAAGGGAGGACATGGTCCCCACAAGTACCTAAGCTTAATTTTTTAAATAATATTTTAACTCTTAACTACCTGCTTACGAGATATCTACGTCACACAGACTACATTTTGATAATCTTAAAATTCTATGAAGACACATCTGTTGGTCTTTCGGTCGTAGCTCAGCAGATATTAGCGGAAGTTGTTAGGGAAATTTGACAGAATGAATATTCAAACTTTCATTAAGTATTGCGATAATATATTAATTCATTAAACAGTTATTACTTTTCTCAATAGAAAAATTTGAATGTAAACCCTTCAAGACATGGGGCAACTGAGTACCAGCCACAGTTCAAATTGTATTCTGCAAAAACATGACAATATAGTTAACTTAGAACGAAAAAATCAAATGAAAATCTGCTGAATATTAAATACCTTCTATGGTGGATCAGTGTAAAACCTTCTAAAATACATAAAATGGGAATTTCATTTCAGTTTTCAGAAAAAATTTTGATTGATATGAGCTAATTAACTACGTACTGTATCCTATTTATAGTGTATTCTTGTGATTGTTGAACAAATCTCTTACAAATTGATGTTGTTCGGAAATTATGTGACTTTCAAAATCAAACGTGTGGGTAAGTACTTACCATTGAGAGGTTCTGCCTTCAAAATAATACATTAGTAGTTATTTCGAATTTTAAATTGACTTTACAAACCATATCCTTACCTGATGTTGGGAGGTTGAAATTTACTGCAAAAAATGACGAAATCCAAAGATTTAAGTCTTAGAGGTAGATAATTAAAATTACAAGGCGGAAATGTGCACAAGGTGAACGTATTAGAAGCGTCCAAGTTGACTCATCGACATAACTTTCTATTTATTTTAATATTATTAGTCTAAATTCTGGGAAAAGAAAAGTGTGAGCCATAGATTTTATACGAATTCGTGTAGTAGGTATTATGACGTTTGACAGATTCTTTTTAAAAATTATCTAAAATTTAAGCTAAGAAATGTCCAATCGACTAGGCTATACTTATTTTCTGAAGCTTCATGCAAAATGTGCTGGTAACGAGTTCAAGGTCAGAAAGTTACATAAATTCACTGAAAATACTGTGATTAAAGTGGGGGGGGGGTGACGTGGCAGTTTATTTTAAATTAAATTTAAAGGTGAGCCACCGGTTCAATTATTCTATACCAACGTCTTCGATAATAGTTATACTCCAACTGTGGTGTACGTTAACTTGATTATAAATTTTGAATCTCAAATTTGTTCATTTACTACTATTGTTTCGTTAAAAAATGGCGAATTCTTTCCAGTTAGATGGTATCGGCAAAAGGGAGTAAAACGAATCACTGAGATAAAATTGAGGTAGGCTAATTTAAATTTTCAAATTATCAATTAGTAATGCATCGATGAACGTAATATCAAATAATATTTACCTTAAAATCACTTTTTTGTGTATTTTATTTTGCGTTAAGAAAGGAGAAGCAGTTCCAACGAACGATTTCGATTCTAACTGACATAAGGAGAGAACCAAATTACTTCTCCGCAATAAATCATACCTGGCTAGAGATGACTAATTACCACTCGCCATTGATACTTATCAGATATAAGTTACACAGAACTGTATTTTCTGCAAGATTCTTCGCTATAGTTACAAAACAAAAAGTACCTACCTAGGTATTCGTAAATGGTTCTTTCGTTTTTCTGGAAAAGCTACCGGCGACAGATGAACACGAGCGTTAAAATATATGGAGAAAAAAAAAAAAAAAAACTTCCTTCAACTATATACTTATCTGATAATTATATTAAAAGTAGATGAGATGAAGAAAAAAAAACAAAAATAAAAATAGAATACAGATATTATATGAATGCATAGAAAAAAAGTACCTAGAGAAAATTCTTACACAAATGTACGTTCGAGTTGTACGCAGAGTTCCGATCGGTTCGTATGTTATATTTTTCAATATCCTACGCGTGTCAGTCATTTGTGCCGCAAGCATGCAAAGTTCAGAACAACACACAGTAGCATAACATACCCATATTATAACGGTGGCATTTCATGACAGGCAACACTGAAATACATTCCTTTGGTACCTACGTACTTTTTTATGGAGGTGTTCGAAGAAAATCTACATATTAAAACTGATCTGGTATTAAGACCCATGGTCGGTGGTAGGTTCGTTTTTCGTTTCATAACCCCAGGATACTTCTGGCACTATTGGCTGAAATTAGTGATTATATAATAACGTGGGGCAAAGACAGTAATTTACGACACTTTAAGAGAAATTTTAACTTTAGAATTCAACTGTGAAATCAGTTTTAAAGTTACAGCATTGTTTCATGGCTCCTTGGAACCATACATATATCTACTATTAATTTTATACACAACATTGAATTAAATTTCATTATTTTCATAACTGATAACAATGAAACTAAAAAACATCAAGATCCTTAGTTTGTGACACTAGTGGTATAGATAGTAACAGTTACTGCATTAGTTTGTGACATTTCCATCAAAATAACTGTCGGTACATTAATTATTGTTCAATCACTAGTTGGTAACACTGTATCGTCATTCTCCAGTTCCTATTCAGTTGCGTCGTCATTCTGTTCAGTACGTGAGTTGTGTCTGTTCATGTGAATATCTCTCTCTTCATTAAATTCATTTATTGTTTTTCTCTTTTATTTATTCTCCGGTGATATAATTAATATTCGTCTACCTCATACTTCAACGGACTCCAAGCCCCCAGTGTCCAACAATAACCTACATCAACTTTACCAAATAATTATTTAATACCTCCTTAGAATGTAAAATCTATCTACTACCATCCATTTTAAGTAAAGTATTGAATTAAATTTCATTATTTTCATAATTTTTAATACTGAAACAATATAATATCAAAATCCTTAGTTTGTGATAATAATGATTTAGTTTTTGACACTAATTGTTTAGTTATTGCACTAAACTTTTGTTAAAAAAACATAGGTACACCAACTTTACAAAATAAAAAGCTTTAATAGGGAATACTGATAGTTTGTTTCATTTAAAATGTAAAAGACATTAGAGTTCATATCTAGCAAAAATACGTAAGCCTAAGAATGGATAAAAACTCAGGTGTCACAATCCAATACATTGCTTTTTATTCTTACACTAGTTTGTAACATTTGTGTTGAAAACCAATAAAATGACAAATTTTAGGCACTAGTTAGGTTTAAAATAAAATTAAAAATGGAAATTTATTATTTCATATGGAATACATGCTTTTATGCATACTTCGGGGTTGCTTTTTCTATAACAGTAATTCTTCAGTCATTCAAATCAATTGCTAAACCATGATTTATCACTTTTTAGAAAATCATCATTCGAGGTAGGCAGTTAGAAACAGTAACAATTTTTGACTCCTCAAAAAAGTGAATATTTAATATTTTTATATGCCTAGATGATGAATATTTTATGTGTATGGGATTTTTTCAAAATAAGAAGATACAAGGCATCTTAACGAATGCTGAACATCCTACATTTCTACAGCAGTAGCATTAATTTTTACATATTTAGGTGAAAAGTGTCGTAAATCTATGCAGTGTTGCAACTATTGCCTTTACCTTATATATATATATATATATATATATATATACACCTCAGTCAAAATTAAAAATTCTTGAATTTTTAGTCAAAAGCAAAAACGCAGGAAAAAAGACTTGATGTCTTCGTTTCCTGTATTTTTGTGACTAATTTCAGTCAGTTTAAAATTTTTTAGTTTCCAGTCATTTATCGAATCAACATTTTTTTCCTTATATTAACGCTGTCAAAATTGATAATCAGTTACCTAGTAATTACGAAAATTATTCTGATAAGAATGATTTCCTCAAAACTTAAAGGTTCATTGATTAAAATTTGAGAAGTTTTTTGAATGACAGAGGGGCAAAGAAAGGTGAAAAATTCTTAGATTTAGTAAAACCATTTTCATGAAAAAAAGTTTTTGAAAAATTTTTCATTTCTTTCAATAAGATAAAAAGTAATTTCCTAAGTTTATAAATGTGACTATCTAGATGAGATCGTAATAAATAATTAAAAAGTATTCATAATACAAAGAAATTGGCAACTTTCCAGCAAGTTTCAACAAATTTCATGTTTCTTCTCGAGACCTGTTTAAAAGTAAGAAAAATTAATCTGATGGATTTTTATGTGGTTTGGTTGTTAATTTTATTTTTGAAAAAAATCTAATTATTAAAATTGCCTGAGTATTCGGACCCAAGGGTGGGAGTGGGTACATTTTTCGTTTCATGATTATCGGAGTATTTTGGCGCTATTTTTGAAAATTCATTTTTTTTAATATTTTGAGTTGAGTCAATTTCTAGGTGTAATTTTAATCCAATGATTTTAAAATTTGAAACACATATTTGGATTCACATAGGAAAGAACTCTATTGTTTTTGATACGGATCGGGTGCAAAGTTCGTCCGGTAGGTCAGTTTATATTCATTTTTTAATGAACAGCGTACAGGTCGTAATTTTAAATCAATAAGCCTGAAATTTAGTGTACATATGTGTTTTAGATGAAAGAAAATATCAACCAATTTTGGTGTAGATAAGCTTTACAATACTTCTGGTAAGATCGATTTTGTTGCTTTTTTGGCAGATTAATGGCTTTAAAAGGGGTAATTTTCAAGTTATAGTCACAAAATTTGATACAGATGTTGATTTAAATTATATCTAAAAGGTCTAGAAATTTTGTTTCTATTGGTATTATGGCTCATTCCCGGGGGCTGTTGGAACTACTAATTTTTCATGTTATCTCAATAAAAGTTGCAATTCTCTTTCAACAGTCACAAAATATGGTATAAAGAGTACCTTCTATACACGAACCAGACCTATCAATTTTGGTTTTGGTTGGTCAGTTTGCTCTAAACTTATTAGCTATTCAGTGTGATTTTCTTTCTTTTACTCTTCTCATAATGTTTCTGAAAAATTAATTTTCTAGACTTCATCGAGAAAAATACTCGTTTTAACTTAAAAATAACCCGATCTCACCAATAGCTCAATTTTCGCCCACTCCTTACCTGCTTCCATATACTAGATTTTAGGACACTAAAATCTCCACTTATATTTTTGTAACCAGCCCGTAGACAACTGCACTATATTTCGTTTTGTAATGTTGGAGATTTTTTCACATATATATGTATTTTTTTTTTTTACATATAATCCACAACTCTTGTCACTACAGGAAAGAGAACCTACGAAATTTTTCCTAAAATCGTATTAGTTAGAACTTGGAATATTTTTCCATTAAAAAAAAAAAAATTAATTTTTTTATCACAAAAATTAAACATTTATTCATAAAATATTTTGAAAACATGATACTGAATCAGTATATTTTATCGCATGCATCGTATTTGAGTGATATTGGTAATTTTTTGCAAAAAATATTAATATTTTATATACTACTTTATTAGAAGAATATTGGTGATAGAAGTGATTTTTAAACAAATAAAATCTACTTTTTCTTGCGAAGCTTATTGCACAAGAGTTTTTTCAATCTTATCTCTTCGCTTGAATTTGTACAAGAATATTATCATCGAAGTTCTTCTCAGCTGTTACCAAAACAAAAATTTCAATATTTTTCGTTTTATAAACTGGAGGAATATTTTTTTCCTTCTATAAAATAGAAAAAAATAAATAAAATAATGGTACTATTTCGTAGTATTTAGGCAGATGAATATATTTGCTGACCTAAATAATCATTAACGGCGAATATTTCTTCTAAATATTCACCGTTACCCCTGACTAATAACCCAATTAATAGGGCTAACAGTTATGCAGACATACAACTAATCAGCATAACTGTCAGCACTATTTGGGAGTGTACAATAGGTACTTTTGCGAACATAAATATTTTTAGGCCCAAAAAGAAGTTACTTGGTAAATCGATTTACACCAGTACTTCACTTGCATTTCTGCAGAGTTTCTGAGTAGTTCTCACTGTCTTAAAACTTTTAGTCTGGCTGTGTTCTCCTACACACCACAAATTAGCTGTCTACCCTATGATGAGGTGCGACACTATTAGGTATAGGAATATTATATAATAATTAAGTATAAGTATTTACGAGTAACGAAGTAATTAAGTATAAGTATTTACGAGTGACGTGATAACCAAATAGTGTATTGTGACGAATTCATTTTGAATTAAATATCGTTTTATTGAATCACGTATTTATTTTGTGCGTGTCTATTATAATCCGGGATAACAGACACAACAGGTACTGATCCTTCAATTTAGGTGGAGGAGGAAGTTTTACCCTTAAACATTTCAATACTTTCATTGTGGCGTTGGCTAGAAAAAATAAACGACTACTTTTAACCATCACTTATAAAGTAATTAACAAACAGTTCCGTGCTGTTAAGGATTCGGTGAAGCAGTGTATGGACGTAGCGCTTTTTGCCTACCCAGTTCCCCTACTTCATGGTTGTTTCTTTTATCATTTGTACCCGTATGTATTCTATTTCAATAAGTTCTTTTGATTTCCTTCAACTTTAGAACCGCTTTACAGTCGTAGAATGGTGATATTACTAGTTCCGTGACACTATTGAATGAAAATATTTCATAAGGTTAGCCACTGAAAAAAATAAATTTGTCCCATTAAGTGAAATTTTAGGAAAAGAAATTTGCTAATCAGACAGCAAATTTGGGAATAACAAAAAAACTGATATTCGTGAAACGGGCGGTGTTGTCCTTTCATGATACGAATTCAACTTTTTTTCTCTTCTTCGCATGTAGGAAGAATTGTTAGTTGTAAATTTTTTTTTCTTCCTCAGAGGAATGTGGAATTTGTGATGAGTTGCGGTATTTCTTGCGTGCTTATAAAAGTCATAGAAAGAAAAAAAAAAAAAAGAACCAGAAACTTCGAGGTGTGTACATTATTCAAGCATTAACAAGTGCATTATATACGAATGAATTATGGCGTTTTAATATTATCGGATAATCGATTTAAATGCGAAACAAAATGGAGCTCGCAGATTAACAGAAGCTTATGGACAATATTTAGTCGATTCATTTTCAAATTGAGACGTTAAACAAGTCGAGGCACAAAGATACGTTTATAAGTTAAACCATTAAAGTGTGATGAGTGGAGCCGAAAAAAACATGTAGGAGGCGATTATTAATTCTGTAAAAAATTTGGTGTATTCTTCCAGATTGTGAAAATTCTCGTAGAGACATAAAAATTATTTTACTAGTCTTCGTATAAATTCAGATGCAGTCAGTTTGAAGCCTATTTCTGGTACTTGTTTTTCATCAACAGTAATCTAATGGAAGGTGTGTTGTGTATTGAAGTGAACCAGTTTTGGAATCTGGATGGTCCCGGTGGACTGATGTTGTATTGTAAAAGAAACTGGGAAAAAAAATACTGTTATTACAGGAATATGATAATGTGAGGTTGAAGTTATCTAGAAAGAAAAAATCAAACTTACTGGTCCTTTGAGAGAAACTTTGTTTTGCCTGTTCAGTTCCTTTTCCTTATCCATTTCTAATTTTCTCTATCTTTGAATTTTTAACAAAATGAATATCTCAAACGTTTGCATTTTAGTACCCACTCGACTGCGTTCAAGGTAACCTGTTACTTGAAACGAGCAAATTTTTGGACTTAATCGATTTAGCTTCCTATGTATATCTTCTTGATTGAAATGGAATTGATAGTTACAAAAGGTTTTATAGCTGAAATACGTATATTTGGATGTGTCTTTTAATATATGATAAAAATTCTTCATCCAACTGTATTCTGTACTTTTACAACGATAGACCACAATTGTGCGACTATTTTTGGTTTTTTAAATTTTCGTTGATGGCTACACAACATAAAATATAAATAAATCCACATAAAATTAATATATCTAAATAAAATTTAATATGCACTTAGAAAAGAGTTTTTACGCATTGTGTTCATAACTATTATATGGACTGAATTACTCGCTGATAAAAAAATGATGTATTATGTTCTTCAAAATCGTAATTTTATGCATTGTTTTCTTATTGAGAAACTGAAAACGAATATATAATGTTTTCCGTTATTTTTCTGATTGTGTAGGCGCCAATGCCGGTTTTAAGGAGGAGATTTGGTGTATAATCCTCACAGCGTGAAAAAAACAGATCAATTTAGAACTCAATTATACGGTTTTTTAAATTTTACCTCTATGAAATTTGTAAAAAACTGTTAACCTCTCTCATAAAAATTCATGAATATTATAAAATGGGATTCAATAACCCCAAGAAAAAATCCTGAAGCAGAGCCTAGTAGGCGCTACTACTTTTTTCACCTGAAATTTTTTCGTCTTCATTTCAACTTCTCCAATAATAGTTTTTTTATATTAGATTATTCTTTCATTTTTTCCCCTCTTAACAAAAAAACTTTACACCTTTGTTATCGAACAATAACGATATTCAGCCAGAAATCTCACGTGAATCCTCGGTCTGGGTGGACCTTCCCTTTTTTAACCTTATTTTCACTTCTTTTTTTTTTTTTAAATTATATTCCCCCTTCCCGTTTTGTCCTACTTAAAAAAAAACTTCATAGATTAATACGTCACAGAAAAACAATTCGTTTACTCAAAAATCAGTTTTTCGTCCATGAATCATAAGTCTGTGGGCGTCTCTATTGTTTTCGCCCTAATTCATAACCTTCCAGCTTTTGATTTGTTTTTTATATCAAATTCTGCACTCTTACATTTCAAACCTTTCAAATGAGACCCGTATCAATAAAATTGATCCAGTAGTTCAAATGTGTGGGTAGTAAATACCTACCTGAAAATAGTGAACTTATGTTTATGACTAAGAATGCAACACTTTCTTTCATTCATTGATTAAGACTGTATTTTGATCGATAAATGACTCTGAGCTCTGCTAAATCTGCCTTATGTGACCCTCCTGATTTTATCTCCAATTTCATGTTAAGAAATGAATAATTTTATATAATATCAAATTAATGTCTTTAGAAGTACAAAAAGTTGGAAATGTATGCAAATCCAATTTTTTTATAAACCCCAATTTCTCACCATTCTTTCCTCATTTAATATTTCAGTTACAATAGTGTAGTAATTAAAGAAATACACGGATATTTGTAATATTTCTACTCTTTGATACTAATATTCATATATCATCACATCAGTCAATTATGACTGTACAACGACAAAACGCAGTAAACAGAATACAGATGCCACATAGGAATGTTATTGCATCATGCAATATAAATCTCTCCTTCATGTCTGCACCTGTCATAACCTTTACTTGACTGCTGAATGAGTTGACACTTTACAATTCAAAGAGAGAAAGTATGAATCACCCAAAACAATACCTATATTTTCTGGAATCTTATTGAATCTTCTAGAAGACCTATCTAGACCAAGCCACATAATTAGTGAGAGAATAATTAATCATCTCATTGGTCAATCATAACATCATTCATATCTCACCATTATTTTTTATGCATCCGCTCACAAATCTGTCGTTAATATAATAATCAGAGTACATGAAATGTAATCTTCACTTTATGAAGAACCTTTGAACAGTCATTTCCTTTAGTAACCATCTTTGGTAACTATTTTAGTTATACAGTCTCTCGTAACCATTAACTGTCAAGGGGCTCAATAGACGAGTTCACAACTGTTTGTATAATATGTACTTTGTTACATTAGAATTTGTTATTGAAGTCATTAAATGTTGATTGGAACTTAGTCTAATTTTTTTGAGTTTATCAATCAATAGTTATACAATCTAAACTGGAAATAAGGTAAGAATAATAATAGTAATAATTTTTGGTGTTTTGAAATTTGGTTTTAATGGTTGATTGTGAATTGTTTGTTAGGGTTTGTTAATATTTTAAAATGGGTTGCAGTGTTAAAGAGGATGAGTGTGTATGGAAAGGATATATGAGATAAAATTAGAGAATGTTGCAGTATAAATATGATAATTGGTTACAATGTTCGGGAACTGTGAAAAAACCTGTGGGAGACTACAAAGTCCCGGATTCTGGCTTATCTGGACACTCAAAAAATAAATAAATTATTTGCTTTACTAAATTTAGGTCGGAATTTTGGCTTTCTAAAAAATGTGGTGATTCCAATCTGAATGAATTCCTTATAAATGAAGCCATCCGGTTCGGATACAACAGCAGTGTTAAATATTCAACCCATCTCCTGCCTTAAAAATATTAAGCCCGCTACATCGTTATTGGTTTGTTTATAATGCTGCTCTTTGTAGGCAAAGTCCATCTTGTATCTAATTCGTGAGCATTTGAAAACATGGAAGAAAAAGAAATATACATACCTATAGGTACCCGTAAACGTGTACACAGGTGTTTACTGTGTACGAGCAAAACAATTTAACTGCATAATTTAAACCCCGATACTACACAATATCTGTTTAAGTACTCTGCAAACTCCTATAAGTTCTAAAGAATCGTTCATTTCAAAGTTGTGTGAAATAAAATTTTGACGTCATAAATTCGAATATTAACTGCTTATTTTACCATTTTCATATTATACTTACATACATAATAATTATGTGGGTTCAAATCTTAGACTTATGATGTTCTATCCGTTTTATTTGTAAGCTTTTGATGTTCTGTTGTGCATTGTTATTCTCTCGAGATTCCCCGATGTAATTTATTCAAAATTAAAAGACAATGTTCACTCACGGGTATTCAAAAATCCGAGAGAAAAAACACAGAATTTCTCTCCGAGAGGAAATTTACGACATTCGTCAAGTTAATTTGTGTCTTATGTGCGCCACAATAAACTTACCATGGCAGTAATTAATACATTAAACGTTAAACGTACATAAAATTTACATAGGTAGGTAGAGTTACGAGGAATATACAGACATTCGAAAAGGAAATAGATTTTTTTTTTCTCTCTCTGACCATCATAAATTATATAAGTTTATGTGATATAATTACAATACAGATTAGTATAGTAACCGCAAAAGAAGCAAATAATGACTTAAATTCATAACTCTTAAAAAAAAAAAACCACCAAAAACCTTCTATGTTGAAGTTGTGTTTAAAAAAGCAATCATGTGACTAATTTATTCAGCATTGACAATGTCGATGGATAGGCTCATCAGTGTAAAATTTCTGGTGAATATCGAGTAATTTTATTTGCTTTTCTTCTGGATAATTTGTGACGAGAAAAGGCCACAAGGCCAGTCTGGGTCTTGATCAGTAGCATAATGGAAGTTTTTTTTTTTTTTTTGAAGGGGGGAGTGTACGAAGTGAAAGTGCCGACTGTTTGACTACGTATGAAGGGAAATCACCAATTTTTTACACGTGTTTTGTGTTGATTTCAGGATCGATTTGGGTGGGAGGTTAATAAATAAAGAATTTTTCAAGTATTTTTTGAGTGTTGGAACGTGATGGTGTTTCAGTGTGTTTCTTTTGGCTCCTTAGGAGGGAGTTTGATAGCCAACCGATTTTCGTGAAAATTTTTATACTGAATAGTATGTTGGAGATAGTAGTCATAAAATTCTGCTTTTCCCCTAATTAGGTAGGTAAGTACCAGTTAGAGTGTAGTATCTACAAAGGTTTAAATTTTCAAACATAAAACAGAAATGGTTAAATTGTTCCATTTTACCGAAATTCAAGCACCGGGAAGTGAATAAGTCTTCAAAAAAATGTAAATTCATATTCCTATCCATTTGTGATCCTAATCAGAACAATGTAGGTAATGTAAAAACTTTACGATCAAATTTCAGATAATGACGATTAACTATAAATTTGAGAATGTTTATCGACTGGTTTGTCGCCTTCTCAGACATTGGAGAGTTTTCACACTCCTCAAACCTCCCTTTGATACGCCCAGGGTCTCAGTTTAGCATAGTTACTATATTGACCTTCATCTTGCACCTATTTACTGCAATGACTTCGACCACAATACCAGATTAGGACGAATCTAATTTTCGACTTAGTTAGAGCTAGCTGGCCTTAGAATTCGTTTTCCATAATTTCTTTTGATTGTGATCTTGATCTTGCAGAAAGCACAAGATAAAGATCAACATTGCAAGTGTAAGATCAAATGAGTCTTTTTTTGTCTTGGTTTTGATATTATATAACTGATTTTGGGTCTACTCTTGTATAGTCTAGTTTGCTCGTGGTCTTGTTCTACACTTTCTGCAAAACCAAGATTACATCTACAAGACTAATTTCAGTCAAGTTTTGGTCGTGGTTTTGGGTTGTTGGGATATTGCCCTTGATCTTGGACTTACAGTAGTTTGGTTTTCTTTCGGTCCTTACGGCGCAGAATCAGCACTACAGATAAAATGGACAGTTGCCCAGGAGCTCTCGGCTTCAGAAAGTTCGAATGGAGCCTTTAAAAGTAATTATCAATTAAAAAAAGAACTTTTTGAATTTTTTGTGGACTTAAAAAATAGCTTATATTTTAGGATTTGCCCAGAAGTCCATTGTACCTTCATGGGGTGCTGGGTCCCAGTTTTGCATGAAGTGTAAGACTAACACAAAGAGTACAAGACCGAGACTAATTTTAGAATTCACTCGACATATACCTGCTCCTAAATTTGGTCATAAATGATTCGAGGATTTTTTCGAAGGAGCAGTTCAATAATTTATTTGAACAGACTAATTTTGAAGTCTGCCTAAAATTCTTGTATTACAGAGAAAAGACGAAAAATAACAAATCACTGTTTTTAATCAACTTTTCTCCTCCCTTCAGATAACTTCCCCTCTTGAAAAATTAATTAATCCTGCTTGGTTGCAACAGTAGGTATTTTGTGTATCAGAAGTGTAGTGAGCTGACCATACTTCTTCTTATTTTCACGAGCACTTGATTCTCCTTTTCAGTACATCCATCTCACAATGAAATAAAGTTTGTGTCATAAAAATCTGTTTCTATTGATCCATTTCCTAGAACCTTGCTTCCACTGTGTACGCGCTTTTATTTAGACTTTTGCACACCATAGCAGTATTTTCATATTTTTAGTCCTAACTTATAATCTTTCATTCTAGATATAGCGACTGGTCTCATTTTCTCCGTGATCAAAACCAATAGGTACCACAAAACATGAGAAAAAACTCAAGCGAAATATGCTATAGAAAACTCGGTTTGTCAATTTTCATTTATAATTTCAAAAAACCGAATATCTAAAATTAATGCAATGCAGAATAGAAGCTCGTAACTCTTTGCGCCTTGAATTCGAAGAAAATACTTCAAACAACGCAGGCAACTTGCTGATTGAATGAATTAAATAATTCTTCTCTAAACCCTGCCGTCCTTTTCATTTGCTAGACATGTTATAATGCATTCCAATCGTGGTATCGTCGTAAAGGACGTAATATCTGAAAATGTTTTAGATGTTGGAAAAAATAAAAATTTAACTTCAAAGCTGTGGTACCAAAAAACCGAACAAAAAACTCTCTCTAAGAAGAGTGAAAAACAATACTCACTATACATAGAACACGAATGATAAGTTTTGTAGCATAAAAATGGCTTAGTGTGGGTAAATCATATTTTTTTTATTTTTTTTTGTCTGTTGGCTAATGACGAATTTTTATCGAGGTCAAAAATCCAATGAATTTAAAGACAGATGTTATTCGGTATAAACTTTCCGTTTTATGTGGGTGAATACTGAATAAAAATATTGTGAAAAAAAAAAAAAAAAAAAAAAAGAATTACAGGAAGAAGAAGTAAACATCAAACTAATATTTACCTTGATATTTTAGTTATCCGCACCTCAGTTAGAGTGAAAAAAAAAATTTAAGGAAATGATTATGGTCAGTATCTCGAATTTTATCACACTTTACTCCTAAAAGAGCAAAAAGCGATAATGTGTTGCGGCATTCAAGAAACCATAATCGTTAATTTTTTTCAACAATAAGACACATATAACGTACCTATCGAATGTGAAATAATTGAAAAGTAATTTTCAAAAAGTGGAGATGATGCCATGAATTTTATTGCACATTGATGGCTTCGTCCCCGTAATCGTCTCTCATTTAATACGGAATATAAAATGTGTATTTAAAAAAAAAAAAAAGTTCAAAAAGAAAAAAATTACGAAAAATAATTAATTTGTGGATAAAGTTATTTACGTCTCGTGTCGTCACGACAACTATACCTATAGCTTTAATATCAAAAAGGGAGAAAAAATGCATTGATAAGACGTTTATGTAGGTATCTGTATACTATTATATGTTTTCGTAGGTACCTTGTGAAATTATTAATAAACTTTGTAGCTCCAAATTACGAATTAAATTGAATTTACCTTTTAAGGAAATTCAGTATAGTGCGTCGAAGTGACATAGTGTGTAACTCTAAACTACTAGGTGATTTTGAAATAATTTCCAGATAATATATTACGATCTTCTTTTTCATGTTTTTTTTTTCTTCATTTTATAAAATTTTATATTTCTTTGTGGATCTTTTATAAAATTTATTCGACAAAATAAATAGCCTGCGGAGCCATGAGGCTAATTTTATTCGATTATGTACGAAAAGTGAGTATACTCAATAGATACCTACTCAATCACCCAAAGGTATGAAAATCTTACCCAAATTTGTGCAAGATAGGCGTACTTTTTATTCAATTGATTCTTCTAACGAAGTGGGTATTCTAACAGACCATAAAAATGTAGTCTCGCAGAAACGCTTACGTTATCAACGAAAACTTGGCGTGTATTAATATCAAAACCTCAAATTAAATAGGTATATTGTCGCAAGTACGAGTATAAAGTGTTCTTCTATTAACATTTAAAAAATTTTTTTGAACGAGTGTAAATAAATAATTTGCATTTCTAATTACTGGCTAACTAGTTTGCTCGTTTGGTTCATCTACCAATTTGCTGATTTTTCCTGTCTACTATTGCAACATTTTGTCTAATTATTCAAGGGTGTTTGTCGAGTTTTTCTCAACGATTTTATTTCGATGCCTATGAGCTAAATTAATTACGTATTTTTTGCTAATATTTTTACAGACAAATTACTGTAACTTTTAAAAGAAATAGGCTTGCGCATAGGCATGTTTCTGAAAATTATAAGAATGACTCGTAAGATTTATTTTCATGCATCTTCTGAATAAAGTCCAGGAATCAATGTTCAACAGAAATGATAAACCTCGAATTTTATTATAGGTTGGTACACCTGTATTATGTGATAGAAATTTCATAGTGATGTTACAAATTGAAATAATTTTATTTTCAAAATTGATACTTGCAATGGTAATTCCTATAAAGGACTGCAGTTTGAAGTCAGAGTTATGGCAGACTTTACACAATTTGTCAAATATTAAGCTTATAGGCTACCTAATACTCAGATGAAACACAACTGGATAAAATTATGTAATTGACTTTTTTTAAGCCTCATTGGTTAATGCTCAAATCACCAAAATCTCATAAGTGGGAACATTAAGCTTGGATGATATTTCATGAGAACGACAAATTTTTATTTGTACTCGTCTTGAAAAGAAATTGGTTTATGAGAAATTTTTTCAGTTTTTCTCTTACCTAGGCACTTATTCTAAAGACAACTATGTCCAAAACAACTATATTCTTGAAAGAAAAAAATTAGGTAAGTATACCCATTTTAGAATTTGGATTGCTTTAATTATGAATGGAGCCAATCTCTGGTCACAGCCAAAGCCATTTTATAATAAAATTTTTAATAGATTGCATTTTTAACGCATTAGGGCCCATATTCACAAATGTCACTTTAACCTACCTTCATTTAAATTTCACTTTAAAAATTGTTTTTGCACAATTTTGTACCTAAAAATGTGGGAACATTGTATCTCTTATGAGAGTTCCAATGTAAAAATAAAATGTTACCACAGTCTTAACTACAAAATTGTACCAAAAGTCATTTTCAAGTGAAGTTTAAGTGAAGGGAGATTAAAGTGACGTTTGTGAATATGGGCCTAGGTTTCTTAGTTTTGATCTGATGAATGAGAATTACAACTGCAACAGAAAATCTTTACACATGTTTGTGGAATACCTTGTTGTGAAGAGGATTCTCAACAAGAAGATAGCCAACAGTTATTTTCATGTTCCGCCCCTTCATATATAAATGTATGGGGAGCTGAAACCTCGACAAAAACTGCCGAATTTGTAGCTAGTTTTATGGGATTATATAGTCGACTCTATACAAGCATACAGACACACATAATTATGTACCTATACATATGTATATATGTGTTAGAAAGTGCATTGTTTCTTATTAGTAACTGATAAAAAACAACGTACAAGTTCTTGTTTTGATCCATGAAATCATCAAGATGTTTATCTATCGACTAGTGATGGTCCTTACATTGTCAATTACATGTCTGAATTTACATGAAATTAAAACAAACAAAAGTGTATGTTTAAATTGTAAGATAATAATAATTGCCAACCTTTTGGCGGCAAATGTCGTTGAGAGGCCAAGGCCCCTAACCTCACACAGATTTGGTGATCCCCACAATGTTCTTAAAGCAAGGTCCATGTCGTTGGCTCTTCACTTGATACAAATCTCAGTCAGAATATTGGTAATCATTTGTTTGTGCTTCCTTTGTACACATTTGTGCTCAATTTCGTGAGAAGATATTAGCAAAACAAAAAAAGTAGGTCAATGAGGAGCCAGAAACAAGTAGCTCCACATGATTCAATTTTCTCTTCCAACTGGTACCCTTTGTTTGTGCTTTGTTTGGGCACATTTGTGCACACATTGTCATCATTTGTGCTCAAACACCCTGGACATATCCACCAATAACAGCTACACATTCAGATTAACGCAATTGTTTTTTTTTTAAATAGTTTATTTTTTTAAATAAAATTTATTTTCTTTTGTGTGGGATGAATGGATGGAGTGACAATGTTGAGGGTTGTATTACCATGAAGCACAAGTGAAAAATAAATGATTTACTCCACTTTCATTTAAATCATATAATTTTGAATTTTGATCCCCTTATACACAGCTTTGCTTATGTAGGGGGGCTTGGATGGAGTTACAATGTTGGGGTGGCATTATCTTGAATCATAGGAGAGAGAACAACTGATTGATGCCACATTCACTAAAATCGGACCATTTTGAATTTCGACCCACTAAAGGTGCACAGTTTTACTGATGTAGGGGGCAACAAGGTGAAGTTATAATAGTGGGGGTGGTATATTCTTGAAACACAAACGATTAGCACCAGTTTTGTCAAAGTCAGACCATTTTCAATACCCATAATATATAAAACTTCAAACCCCCCTGTGGCATTGGGGGTTTGAGAACAAATGATGACAATGTGTGCAAAAATGTACGTAAACAAAGCACAAATGGATGGTACCAATTGAGAAAGAAAACTAAATCCTCTGGCTCCTCCCTGACCTACTTTTTTTGTTTTGCTAATAACTTTTTACAGAATTGAGCACAAAGGACAAAAATTTGAGCCCAAACATGCCCAAACATGCCAAACGAAGCATAAACAAATAATACCATTTTCAAATTAATAAGACCATTTTGAATTTTGACCCCATCATACACAGTTTATATTACGTAGGGGTTGACAGTGTGCAATTAAAATGTTGTGGGCGGTATAGTCTTGAAGCACAATCGAAGCACAAACGATTAGTACAAGTTAAAATGGAAAAATTTCCACTAAGGTGTCCAAAAAAAAAAAAAAAAAGGCAAAAGTTCAAAGGAAAAATGAAAGTAAGAACACAGAATTCATGTAAAAACCATAAATAATTTGGCGAAGAGCAAAAAAAAAAAAGTCCAACTCCACAAAATTTTTTGTCATTTCCCCTCCAGACGACATTTTGGAACCACCGCTGACATGATAATACGTGCGTACCTACTCGGTAGTGGACAAAATATCATTAATAAATGATACATGATGAAATTTTTATTCAATCTGTATAAAATGGAGTACCTACAAACATTGGCAGTGATGTGCAGATGAACCTAATTGATTTTGGGCTCAGTCAACGAACTGCATATTTTTGACTCACTTAATTGTTTGTTTGATAACACTATTCTCATATTATTCAACTTTGCACAGGTAAATTGCCATGAAATTTGGCTAACTTTATTTCTTTACCTACCAACCGTGAAGCGAAAATCGCAACGTCCCAAAAACTGATAACAGGGGGGTGACCGATTTTAATTTTTTTTTTTTTTTAACGAGAGCTGTAGGGTTGACTTTTAAATTCCGTATTTGCTAAAATGTAATTTGTCATAAATTTTCGATTATTTTCGTTATTTTTTCTCTGGTTATGATTTAATTATAGCTAAAATAGTGAAACTGACAACTATGTTGAGCAACCGTGATTTTCATTCCACTTCATGGCTTGATAAAGTAAAGTTAAAGTTGGCTTTGGGTAAGTATACGTATAGAAGTAAATGTTATCTGTAGGTACTCATTTATATTGTCTATAAAACTTATACATTAACAAATTTCTGTGAAATGGTTGATAAATATAATGTGTTGTTAACTTATACGCGTATATACGCTGTTATACATACATTTTACAGTAATCCATAATGGATAAAGCGTATAGAGTGTGAAAAATGTGACATATTTTACCAAGAATTTATTTTTTCCGGGATATATTTACTTCATATTTAAAATATGTAGATAGTACCTAATACGTTAGATCGATAATTGACTTCGCTGTTGAACTTTAAGTACTTATAAAAGTTTATTAATCGTTTTAACATTTTGATAGCGAACGTCTTTGTATCCCTTATTATTGAATATCGCATTAAAGATGAAATAATCGAGGTGGTATCTAGCTAAGTATTACTTATTAAAGATTTTCAGAATCCGTTTCAGTATTAGGTGATTATTGATGAAGATCGAAAATGTGAAAATATTTTCACGAAAGTACCTACTTGGGTAGAGTTTTGTGAAATTTCTCTATAATAATTAGCGATAATTTTAGTAAAACACAGTTATTACGTTTTTCAAGGGAGCACAGTGAAAAAACGTAATATGCGGGAAAACGTAATACACGGTAAGTGGAAAAATTCGAAAGTTGATAAAAAAATGTATTCTTGACGTTTTACTAGAAAAACTCTTGCACAGCAATGCTTCGCTAGAAAACCTAATTTGGAGATGGAGATAGAGATGAAGATGAGATGGAGTGGAGAGAGAAAAAGGAAGAGAGAGAGAGAGAGAGAGAGAGAAAGCTTATTTGAAAAAATTAAAAAATGATATCGACAGTGATCGACGACACTGTTGAACCTATGAAAAAATTATAGAGACCATTTTTTATAGAGACATTTATGAACTTAATTTTTGTAGACACCTATTTTTATTGTAAAATTGAAAGGGAAAATGATATGGTGAAAAAACGGGTTTGAATTTATGATAATTAATTTTTTGTAAAGAAATAGGGAGAATTATTACTGAAAATTTTTTTTACAATTATTAGTTTTGAAATAAACAAAAATTTAAAAAATTGCAAATTTACCAATAATTATCCATTTTTGATTCCTTAGTTGTGAAGAAGTCATCAACTATAAAAAACATTCCAGCAATATCAACTGTGGGGACAATACTCGTATGAGGTAATAGGGGCTCGCACCCCTCGACGACAGTTGCCGCCCAAAGGCTGGCAATAATTGTCTTTATGACGTTAAACAAATTTACACTGGTGCGTTTGTATGTTCGTACCTGTACGTACGTACAGGTAAGATACATTGCACGGGCCAAGATCAATTACCTGATAACGATCTTGGTGATGTCACGGGCCAGTACCAAACGCGCTGCGTTGTTTCTTATCACATTGACAGAGGCAAGAAACAACGTAACGCATGACATAATTACGTACATGTACGTATGCATGTGTGTCTGTGTGCGTGTACCAAATCCTATATATAAACTCTCAGAACCGGCTCAAAAATCGCCAGTGTTTGCCGAGGATTTGGTTCTCCCATACTTAACCATATGAAGTGGCAGAACACGCAAATACTATTGAAGACCTTCTAGTGCAAATATCTCTCACGACAAAGTATTCCACATCAATCTCAACTTTTTAGCTTCAATAGCAACTGAGAAATCATCGAGTGAAACATGATAGGTTTTTTCGAAATAAAAATCTTGTTTCAAAATAAAAATGTTGTTATTCCAAGCAAGATTTTCATGATGTTTCATTAGAAAGACTAATTTTTTATCACTAAAACTGAAAAGTACCTGTAAATTTTACTTTTTGGTCCTTGCACCAGGAAACATTTAAATTTTATCAATTTTTAGAATTTTTCGATTCTTCTACCAAAATTACCCCCCTGATCCAAAAGTATGAATTTTCAATCTTAAAATTAAGGCAAAAAACGTGCTATAATGGACCGGGTGCATAAAAAACTTTTTTCCTCAAAAAATTCCAAATATCGAAAAGTAAACAATGCCAAACTAGCTTGAAGAACATATAAATTGGAAAATGTTACACCTAAAAACGTCCTACATGAGAAATTTTACATAGCTTTAGCATGTCAATGCAAGGGGCCACAAAAAAACAGAGTAATATGTGGAAAACGTCATAGGCGAAAATGTATTAATAGGGTTTACTGTATTGTGCCTTGGTCAAAGTTTGAGTAACAGGAACTAATTTTTTTGTCTTTGGACTTATAAAATAAAAAAATGTTCCTTGAAAAAGAAATTGAAGCCTAATTTTTTAAGAAATAAAAGAGTGACAGACGAAATTCAAAAATTTTCACCCAATTGTTTGGAAAAGAATTATGACAATTTAGGGAGGAAAAAAGTCACAAAACGAATATCGGATCAGAAAAATTGAGGATCGACTCCCAGCCATAAGACATATCGATATCAAGAAGAAACTGAAAAGACATCATAGTAAATATAGACTACAGATAGAAAAAAAAAAAGGATATTATTTAAATTCCGTATTTGTGTAGAATAAATATCATAAATATCAATCTTCTCCCAGTCCAAAGGGAAAACAGGACTTGAGTGATAACTCTCAAGTTCCGCTGAATGGAATAAGAAAATAATGGCAAGCTCTGGAGATAAAATTCACCCATAATGCATTTATACAGCTTATAAGGTCGAATGCGAGAATGAGACCCGAGTACTTAATTTTTACATTTTTTGCACTACCAATTATATTAATACATAAACATAATGTAGGTAGATATATATATAATTATGTTATGATAAGTGATTCTCAAATCACTGTTGATACTCAAATATTATTCTTGCATTCAGGCCATAGTGAGTTCTTTTTAGAAAAAATGTAGGTACCAATTATTGGATTTTCAAGAGCTAGAGCACTATGTAACACGAAGGACGACGAATTTTCTATAATTTGAGTAACTAATCGATGAATAAATAAGGCAGAACAACGACATCCATAAATAAATTTTCCATATTTCAGAACCAATGGGCTAGCTCCATATTCTTTATTGAAAATTATTCTTTACACTCATCTTCTCAAGTTTATGATAACTAAATACATTTTACTGTCTATATTTCAGTTAACTTTTTTTTTTTTTTAATTTTTTAAATTTAATTTAACTAAATTTATTTTTAATTATTTACTTGTTCCTTCCAATTTTTTTCAGATATCATGTTATTAATAACTTCCATATTTTTTTTATCATCTTTTAGGGAGATATTTTATTTTATTTTTATTTTTTTGGCAACTGTAGGTACCTCAGACTCTCTTGTAATTAGCTTTGTATTGTTTTGGGGTCCATTTTTTTAAAATAAATAAGCTAAAAAAATCAAAAAAATTTATTGGCTTAACGTAGGAATACTTCGCGAAAAAATCCTCTTTTATGATTTTCATCTACAATTCTAAAAAAAAAAATTACCCTAAAACAATTTAGAAAATACGTTCCTAACTCCGTGCACCATAAATACAAAAAGATACGTCAAGCAACATAGGCGACTTAATTTTGGTCAAATTTTTATTTTTATTTTACATCTTCATGGAAACTACTACATTGATAGGCACCAAAACTCTTAACAAACCTGGTCAGATAATGAACTAACTTTCATGAAACTTTCAGCCTTATCCCTTCTGTAGTTTCCTCAAAATCCAGGAAAATCCACAGTAGTATAAAAATGTCTTTTATCGTATGTCAGGTGTCAGAGTCACGCACTGAACCTGACATACGATAAAGAGACATTTTTCTACTACAACACAACAGCAACAACAACAACACACGTGTCCTTCGCTATTTTGAAATTTTTACAAGTCCAGATATCTGTGACGTCGGAAATATTTTTGAAATTTTTTCAAGTCCAGAATTATATATCCCCTCTCCCTTTTCCGTTGGATGTTGGTTACCTATATAGTAGCGCCATCTTTATTCGGTATCGATAATTTCTATTTAATAAATTTTTTACCTTTGCTAGGATTCGAACCGGTGACATCCAAGTGATGAAAACTGCGACGTAGACGACTGAGCTATGAGAGAGATTATAATGGAAGTGAAAGAAGATGAGCTTATAACTCGAACTTTTTTTAATTTATTCTATTTTACATTTTGCTTTTGATGCGTTCCAAGAAATATAGTATGCTGTTTGAGGAAAACAACTTTTTTATGAAGATATGATAGTTACCTAGTCGACCTCATAAATTATTTATATATTGGTTTTATTAGATGTTCATTTCTTCTAAATTGAATGTAAAATAGTGTGAAATTGCTTGTTCTTTTTTATATTACTAATTTGTATACAACTTTTTTATAGTTGTGCATTGCATACTACTTTCAAGTTGTTTCACATTTTAAAGTGGTTACTTAACAAGGTTTTTCTATCGCGTTACTTTTTTTTAGTTTTATAAAAATTTATATTTATCATTGCTGTTTCCTGGGTTGAATAAAGTTTTCACGCCAACTGAAAAAAGGACTCGCACACAATAAAATATATAAATCATATGAGATTTTATTAAAAATATTACACAATTTTTAATAATGAATAATACGTTAAATATTAATCAATGACACAAATTAACAATTTAAACGTAACTGTTTAACATTACGAGCTTTGAAATCTTTCTCATCTACTCGATGTTTAGCTGAGAATAACTATGACAATTTTTTGATGGACATATGAACAATAGGTTCACCGCGTTTAATATTATATGTTTCTGAAGAATTATTATGTGCAATCAGTTTTAGTGGGAAAGTCATCGCATTTAAAATAAAAAAATCGTTTATAAATATTTTGTGGTTATCAACGGAAGAAAAAAATAACGCGTACCCCGGTTTTGCGTAAATTTTATACGATTGTGCAAATATAGCGCAAACCCCAGGTAATAAACAACAATTTTTTTCACTTACTAACATAAACTCACTTTCATTATTACGTGTTTGCAGTAAGAATGCAATTTCCGCATACTGCTCAATCGTATAACGAGGATCGGAAGTTATTATATATTTTTGCACTGGATAATTCGATGATGTTTGCGGAGATTTGAAACTAGGATCTATTTCTTCTGCAATCGACAGTAATGTTTCTGTATGTTGATCATCATCGTTCCACATTTGCGCATCTTGTTCATATAATGGAGCAGGAGGAGATACAGCATGTTTTTGCGGAGTATTCAACTTCTCCATATATACCTCTTTAACAATGAGATAGTCCGCATATTGTGTGGTAGCCAGCAATGCAGCTACACGATCTCGGAATTCAAAACCACTAAACTCTAATTTAATTTCTTTATATTTTCACGATATATTTTACTTTCGGTGAATACTTTTGATACGTTTCTAATAACTCATTAACACTTTGAGCCGAAATAGAAAAATCAACATCCGACTTAACAATAAAACGCCAATGACTGACAACCATTGTAATAGTAAAAATAACGTTTTCGATAATACGTTGTAACTTTAATTTTACGCTCAACATCTACTGCAAATTTAACAATTGATACAATAGTGTTAATTACAGCTCTTTTTAAATGAAATTTTAATAAGAAATTTTAGTAATATTTCAATTTGAAGGACGAGTAATTGTATTTGAGAAGTATATACTGGATATATAATCGTTATGTTAATTACCCTATTTTTTATTAATATAAAATAAAAATTTCCATTTCATAAGCGACATTCATGTTGTAGCTGCATGTTTTTTGTTTTGTTGATTACTACTTAAAACTATGAATCTTTTTATAAAGATTGCAATCGAATGCACTTTCTTCTTTGATTTAACTAGATATTAGAGGTCATTATTGAGTATAATTACACGTATAAATGGATACACCCCGTTATATAACAGCAATTTCCAAAGTACTTGCAAGGTTGACCATTTTTTGCTTTTTCTTTTTCTTTTCCTTTTTTTCTGGTTTTTTACAGTTTTAGGAAATATAGTGGTAACATAGTAAAAATATGTGTTGAATACACAATTGATGAGTATAAAAGGAGGAGTTTACTGAAAAATGAAATTACTTTATATAATACAATAGAGGCTGTATTTGTGTTTCTATCGTAGAGACGTCGTTTAATTAAGTCATTAAAATGGAAACAAAGTTTTTCGGTAAAATTTGTCAAAAATCGTTTACTCGTTCCAGTGGTTTATCCAACCATTTACGAAGTTATGTGCATAAACGTAATTTAGTTCATAATATGACATTGGAGATGATGCATGATGATGCTGTGGATATCCCTCTTGCTAGTGGTTCTATCATATCTCCAGAAAAAGAAGAAGAAGAATGTATTATACCGAGTGTAACTGGACATGGTGTGGACACGAATTCAACCGTAGTAACGACCATTGATGATAACAAGGATGAGGTGGATATGTCGGCCACAAGTTCCAGTAATTTAGTTGGTACGTCGTAACAATGACATAGTTATAATTTTGATATTTGTTCGTTAAAATTTTTTACTCTCTCTCAATTACGAGTACATGAAAACACATTAATGCATTCACGTGCGATGATGAATGATAAATGGTTTATACGTCATGAAAATAATTATGATATTTTCAGGGGGAGAAGCGCAATGAAACAAAAATTTTTAACGTACATTGTTGTAGAGAAAAAACAAGATGGCACGCCACGAATTAATACGCAATCTCTAATTTCTAAATTAGAATCATTTTTACCCGTTGTTACCGATATTATAAAAAAAGAAGTTTTAGATAAAAAAAGCTGTAAAAGTTCAAATTAAATGTATTATTCAAACGCGAAGATGGGTTCATAAGCTTGATACTTATGGGAATAAAATCAGTGAAATGGCTGAACCTTTTGAAATAACCTTACGCACTAAACAATATACTTTTTTTCATATCAATGCATTTCCTATCGAGGAAATTGTGCGTAACAAAATATTGCAAGAACTTTTAAACCATTTTGAAACTATAATATTATCCGAATCAGAATGGACATTTGTAGGTGTTAGTTTTTATGATGTAAGTGTGTGTACTTATTCTTTACATCGCGTTGGTTCCTACATTCCATTACCGGTAAAATTAAACAATACACGTTGCATTCTTAATGTTAAAAATGAGCATAACGAAAAATGTTTTATGTATAGTATATTAAGTTATTTTATGCTTAATGATAGAAATCGTCGACATTTACCAGAAACTTATGATCGCGGTCACTTTTTAGACTATATTTCTCAACTGATATAATATACGGTTCGATTTTTCAAAAATCAATTTCCCAACTCCATTGGAAGATGTGATAAAATTTGAAAAGTATAATCCCGAGGTTTCTATTAATATTTTTGGAATTGACTCAAATGATCTACTATATCCAATTAAAACTATTGATATAGAAAAACGATTTCATTTTGATCTATTATATTTAACCCAGCCTGTTAGATCGCGTAATGAATTTGAAACAGTTGAAGAAGAGGATGTTATAGTAAAAACAACTAGTGATCATAAAAACAGTCATTATTGTCTAATTACCGATTTAAATTCATTACTAAGAAAACAATATACTACGAATACTGGTAGAGTTCTATTTTGTAAACACTGTTTAGCTTATTTTTGTGGAGTAGATTGCGAAGATGATTTACGTGAGCATAAAAATTATTGTAAGAAAAATGAAGTTGAACCAGCCTATTATGTATTAGCTAAAGTAGTTGAAACCTTTGAATTTATTAAGTGAGGATTCGAAGAACCATTACATTTTGTTTTGTATGCTGATTTTGAGAGTATATTACAACCTTCTACTTTCCGACATATAATACCCTCACGGCGAACATTTAATCAATGTAGTGTAGACAGTGATGTGAAACAATTACAAAGTATAGCTGAAGTCTTAGTAAAAAATGAGGCGATTTGTTACAGTACTATAGTAACTGTTCCACCAAACGTTAATTATAAAGATTATGTTCATACTGCAGAAGAAGAAAGACTCTTTGACTCGCATGTATATTTGGGGAAGATGCATCGCAACATTTTGTAAATTATGTGATGGATTTAGCAAAAATACTAGAAAAAAAATTAAACAAATTTGCGGTATTACCACCTATGAGTGACGAAGAACGTAGACAATATTTTCAGCAACACAGAGAGTGTGTTATTTGTAAAAAACTATTGCATTATGATGAGGCTAGATGTATTCATCACTGTCATACAACTGGAAAACTTTTTGGTGTAGCACATAGTGGTTGTAATTTAAAATATAAACGTCAGCGGTATTTACCAATATTTTTTCATAATGGTAGTAAATATGATTTTCATTTAATACTACAGGCGTCATTTGCTAATTGTAAAATAGACGTAATCCCGCATATGCAAGAAACATATACAAGTTTTTCCGTTGAAGTGAACGAACATTTTTCTTTAAAATTCGTAGATTCGTATAAATTTTTAACAGCATCTTTACAACAATTAGTTGACCTATTAGATCCCAAACAATTCAAGTATGTTGATAAAATTTTTCCACTTCCTGAACAAAATAACATAGTAAAAAGAAAAGGTATATTTCCTTATAATTATTTGAATGATCCTAGCGTATTGTCAGAAACTAGATTACCGCCAAAAGAAGCTTTCACTGATGCGTTAAAAGGTACTGAAATTAGTGACGATGAATATCGTCATGCTGAAGAAGTATGGAACGTATTTCAATGTCAAACGTTTAATGACTATATGCAAATTTATTGTAAAGAAGATACAGGTGCATTGGCTGATGTATTCACAACATTTTGTGAGAAATGTTTACGAGTATACAAATTATATCCAACCGTTATCTTACATTACCTGGATTTGCATACGATGTTATGAAAAAAATGACGAAAATTAAATTGCATTTATTCACACAGGAAGAAACAAATTTTTATTGTTTTTTTGAAAATGCTGTACGTGGTGGAATTACAAACACCATAACACGTTACGCGCAAGCTAATACATCTGAATGTCCAGAAACGTATAATCCCTCTCTACCTCCTTGTTCATTAGCTTATATTGATGCGAATGCATTATATTCATGGGCAATGTCGCAATACTTACCCATTGATAATTTTAAAAAAATTGTAAATTTTTCCATGTTTACCAACGAATTTATTATGAATTTATCAGATACGGCAGAAATAAGTTATTATTTCGATGTTGATATTGATTATCCTATCGAATTACATGATGCGCACAATGATTTTCCATTTTTCCCTGAACATAGGCATACTGGTAGTGTTACACATTTATTGTGTACTCTCGAAAATAAGAAAAACTATCATACGCATTACCGTATGCTAAAGTTAGGTTTAAAACACGGATTAAAAATTAACAAAATTAATAAAATTATCAGCTTCAAACAAGGTCCAGTTTTAGCATCATATATAGACTGTAATACAAAATTACGAATTGAAAGCAATTCAGCATTTGAAAAGAATTTATATAAATTAATGAATAATGCAATTTTTGGAAAAACTATAGAAAATGCGAGAAAACGTATCAATTTCAATTTATGTACATCAGTACAACAATATGAAAAATTAGTCTCAGCCGCAAATTTTAAAGAAGCAGTCTATTTTAGCGAAAACCTCATTGGAATACACCGATATAAAACCAAAATTCGATTAAATTCTCCTATTTATTTAGGAACGACAATTCTCGAGGTTAGTAAAGTTCTAATGTATGAATTTTATTATGAAAAAATGAAAATAATGTTTGAAAATATTCCATATAATTTATGTTATATGGATACTGATTCATTTATTTTTTCGTTTCAAGATCACACTATTACTCCATACCTTCAACAATATTCACATTATTTTGATTTATCTGATTATCCCGATGAACATCCGTTAAAAAATAACCTAAATAAAAAAATACCTGGTGTATTTAAAGATGAATTATTAGGTAAAACAATGTTAAAATATATCTCATTAGCTCCAAAGGTTTATTCATTCCTCATAGCTGGTGAAACTAAAGAAGTAAAAAAAGCAAAAGGTGTGAAGAAAAACATCGTTTCGCGTGATTTGACATTCGCTTTATATTGTGACGCATTATTTAATAATACGAACGTTATAAAACAGCAAACTTTATTTCATGTTATTGCTCATAAAATTAGAACAATAAAACAAAATAAGGTAGCACTCAATATAAATGATCAATGCGTTAAACGATATTTTACGGATAAAATAAAAAGTTTAGCATTTGGTCATAAAAATATAATTTTATAAACTTTGTATACATCTTATTATTACTGTTATGTTTTTATACACTTTTTACACATGTTATTATTGTTATTGTTTTTTATATCATATTTACACCAAATAAAAATATTACAAATGAACGTAAACCTTTTTTTTATTCGCAATCGCATACCTCGTCAATTGGACAGTTACATAACGTCTCGTAATCAGAATCCTCCTGATTGTAAAATAATAAGCGAAATGAATCGGCGTAATAATCTTCCTCCTCCAACCAATCCAGACTACTTAGACTACTGTAGACATCATAGACATCATAGACATCATAATCTTCGTAGCTGCTACCACCGCTATCGTCGCTTATATCATCCGCAATTATTTCATTAGCAAATAATTGCGGATCTAAGTCGAATATATCCACCAAAAGATTACCTACTGCCTCCTCCTCAATTATTGGATGTTCCAATTCTGGGATTTCAACGTTCTCCACTCCAGATTGTCGAGGTATACACATTTTTGATTTAAAAAGGGTAAATAAATACTAAAAAATGAAATATGAAAACTTACAAACAAAGCAAAAACAACCAAATACACGAACACAATCTAAATACTTTGTAAAATATGTTTTCCAGATACGATGTTGACTACTCATTCAAACTATCCGACCATAATATATATATATTTCTTGATATTCATTGCTTACGTCTTAAACATTCAAACCAGTGCTTCATTAGTATTTCAATCAGGTTACTTATTAGCAAATGATGAGTGCTCCACTTAAGATTCTTCGTCTCAAATTTGCATTGATTACCTTTCTTTTCAACTTTGTATAAATAGATGCTTTGAAACGTAAATGTATTAATAAGATATTCGCAAACTAATTATGAAAAAAATACAACTTCTCCCGCAAAAACTAAAACTTCCCATTGCAAATGTGAGTAGTAAAAAATCCATTTTGTCACGACATAGTACTTTATTACCAAATAATATTCGAGCTATAATATGCGGACCCAGTGGTTGTGGAAAAACAAATTTGATATTTTCTCTATTAACACATCCAAATGGTTTAAAATATCAGCATGTTTTTATATTATCGAAATCTTTGGAACAAGAAAAGTATTTATTACTACAAAAAATTTTCGATAATATTACCGGCTTAGAAGCAAAATTTATACACGACGAATCTGCATTACCATCTCCCGAACAATGTCCTTCCGACTCTATAGTAATTATCGACGATGTATTATGTCTCAAAGCTGACAAAAATAAAATTCGATCTTTTTTTGTTTTGGAAGACATAGAAATATTGATGTATTTTATCTGTATCAAACTTATACTCACATTGAAAAACATTTATTACGAGATAATGCTAATTTCATTATTATTTTTGCGCAAGACAAAATTAATTTACGACACATTTACGATGAACATATTGCGCCAACTTGCACATTTGATAATTTTTGTCGTATGTGCGATTTATGTTGGAAAGAGAAACATGGCTTTTCAACTATTGATAAAGAAAATAATATAAATAATGGAAAATTTTGGAAACAACTAGACATTTTTCTCATTCCATCTTCATCCCCGACATAATAATGTCGTTGAACATGAAAAATGAAAGTAAGACTCCGCAGGATACAATACGAGACATTTCTTCTGAAATAAGCGTTAAGAAAAATTTAACAAGTTTAATCGATAACGTGCAACAAAAAGTTAACACAGCAAAATTTAAAGAAATACAGCTATCCAAATTACGAAGAAAAACCCTAGAACCTGTAACTGAACCATTAAAAAATTGTGACATCGTTATCTGGTATTGAACAATCATCTCTTCCAATTTCTCACTTTTGTAATACGTTGCATCCCATACGAGCTGTACGTAAACGAGTAACCCCGTCTTCTCCATCACATGAACTTTCAACAATTTTTTCTCCAATTAATGTGAGTGACCAGTTGTCAACTGATGAAATAACAATAACAGAAGGAAAACGACATATTAAAAAGAAATTGAAAACTTCCCCACGAACAAATGATGAAATAGATCCAGAAAATTTAACTATTGATAATGCAGGAAATGTTGTAGCTAAGTTTAATCCAAAAACGAAAAATATCTCTCCACCATCTACGACACTTTATAGAGGAGCATTGTTTCCCAATACTTCGGAAGAAGCAAGTACTAATACTATTAGACGTAATGTACAAGAAAATATTAGTGATGCTGACGATGAAAATGCGGATACAACTGATAATGATGAAAAGTATAATACCGATTACGAAGACGCTGATAGCGGTAACAATGAAAAAAACTTGTACTCTTTCTCGCAAAATAGTACATCACCATTCATAAACAAAACAAGATTAGGCTTGAACATGTATAGGCTTACTGGACAAAACAATATACATTATGAATTATCCAAATCAAAACTTCCTGTCACTAAAGATGATATATCGAAAACTATAACTGTATTAGATCGCACTTATCCTTTAACAAAGAATGTGTGGACTTTATTAACACACAATACAACTGATAAAAAAAATATCCTCGCAATGTCGGAAAATGATAAAAAACGTATTTTAAAATTTTGTATGAAAATGGAGAATTAGAAAACCTAACTGGTGCCGATAAAAATTTAAATAAGTATCAGCATATTATACGTCTCTTTTCTCAAAAACCAAAACTTGGTGAAGCCTTTAAATTTAAAAATAACTATTTAAATAGACTGGTCTTGAAAAAATTTGTTACTACTAAACCTAATTATGTTTATTGGAATAACGTTCCGATTATTTACGATACAAACTCATAGCCTCTAAAAACGTTGGAAATACAAGTGTGGAAGAAGAAAACGAAATTATTTCAATTTTAGAAGAACTCAGAGAAGCAAAAATAATAGCTTAAATGGAACAACTTGCATACGAATTACACCGACCAGTTTGTAAATTTTTTCCACGTTGTCATGTCAAATTAGAAGGTATCAACGACACGTGGCAAATAGATTTAATTGATTTTACAAAATTGTCTAAAGAAAATAAAGATTATTCGTACGTATTAGTCGTAATTGATATTTTTACAAAATTTTTATGGACTCGTCCGTTAAAACAAAAAACTGGAGTACACGTTTGCGCCGCTTTAACAGACATCATTAAAATATCACCCTATGGATCACCACGCAACATACATGCCGACGAAGGGAAGGAATTTGTAAATGACTCTTGCAAATCATTATATCGAAAATATAAAATCAATTTTTTTCATACTTTCTCTTCTCTAAAAGTGAGTATTGTGGAACGTGTTATCCGCACCATCAAAGAATTTACGCAACAAAATTCAAAAAATTGGTTATCGCTTTTGCAACCTGTGACGTCTGCTTATAATAATACAGTGTACCGAACAACTAATATGAAACCAATAGATGTTAAAATAAAATGATGAAAAAGCATTTCCAATATCTATTAAACTCATAAGAATTAAATACGTTCGATACTGCTTGACCGTTCAACTATGACGATGCAACAAACACAACTTCTTTCCACATGTTGATGCAATCGTCTCGAATACGATAACAGCGACAAAGTTCCGTTTAATTCATCAACCCTTCTCTTTTTGTTTCCAAAGAAATTCTCTCGGACCAGTTCTAGGTTTTCTGAAGATCATCTTCCAGTAACTATACAGGGAAATCTTTTAGAAGGTCGTGACCATTACTAGCTACCATTCATTGTCTCAATGTCCTTGTAACATTGATCAAATTCCTATATAAATGGTATTCCTCCACACTTACTGTACAGTATTGCGATAAATGTGCCAATTGGTTTCAAATTGTAGAGGCGCCAAAAGATATTATTTATTTCCAATTACGAACAAGACATATCATCTATTGAAATTCTCATTACCGATCAAAATAGTAATCCTATCGATTTCTTAGGAGACGATATTACACTTTTACTACACTTAAAATCTGAAAATAAATGAATTCTAACAACTACTATTTGTAATAATGCCGTTCTTACTAAATACTTCATTTCAACCTATCACTCGTATTGGTTACGGATGTAATTTATCCGCAATTCAAGGAAAAAATAATACGTCTTCCAATGTATAAAAAAGACTAAACGTAAACAAAAAAGTATTAAACAACCGCGGACTTCGGTGAAATTAACACCGAAAGATAAAGCCTTTTTGCAAAATCTTGGATTGCAAGTACTCGTTTAATTATGACTCTCACTAATAATGTACGTAGTTTAGATATTTTAGAAAAAATAAACATCGACGATGGTATTACAAATGTTACTTTTTTCCATCATTATCCTTACACATCAAGCGGCCTTGCAAACAGTGATGAAATTAGAATAGGCGTTGATCAACGTAACGTTTACACTTTTCCCTTCGATTCGGGGCTTTTTATGGAATTAAAACTGAATAATTTCAATACTGAATATTACTCAATTGATTATAATGGATTATCACATCTGTTTACTGATGCTTCTTATATGTTAAATGGTCAAGAAATTGAGCATATTAATAATGTCGGTATAACTTCAACAATGAAAGCTGTATTACTCCATAATTCTCATAATAATGTTTATTACGATAATCACGGCTACAAACAAGGTACAAATACTGTTCAGCCTTACAGCACATCCACAGCTAATGATAAAATTCGTTTTCTTATGCCATTAAACCTGATTTTTGGCTTTTTTGCCGACTATAAAAAACCAATTTTAAACGCTCGACATGAACTCGTTTTGAAACGAGCAACGCACGATAAAAATATTTTTGTACGACATACATCTATCCCCCCCTTGGATATGGGTAAACCTGAACCAACCGTAACATTAACGTCCATCTCTTGGCGTATACCGTATATTAAAGTTAATGATCAAATATGTGTTTGGTACTTGAACTCTTTAAAAAATGATACGGCCTTATCGCTACCTTTCCAAGCATGGGACCTATATGAAAATCCTTCAGTTTTGGAAACTACAGATTTCAATTGGAGTTTAAAAATGGTTAATAATGCTGATAGACTTTTATATGTCGTCGTTGCCTTTCAAACTGGTCGAAAAAATGATATTACACATTCCATGGGTAACTACAAACATTGTCACGTGCGTGATATTAAAGCCTATCTCAATGCCCAGTATTACCCGTATGATTCGTATAATGTGGACTTCGATGCTAATGATTATTCCTACTTTTACGAGGAATTTTCTCAATTTGAAGCTTCATATAATCGCAGTCAACACCTCACATGGTTTCCAAATCCACATTATTCGAAAGATGATTATAAATCTATTTGGCCTTTCTTCGTTATAAACCTACAGTATCGCGACACATCGCTAAAAGCTGGAGTTTCCGATTTAAAAATTATGGCTAAAATGAATAAGAGTATCCCAAAAAACACAACTGCATATGCGTTACTTGTTTATGAAAAATTGTTCACATATAAACCGCTAAGTGAAGAAGTATTACAAATCTTTTAATTTCACTTACTCTTCGATAGCTTGATATAAACTATATACATAAACAATAATAATAAACTTTATTTTGTGAAACCATTTCTTTTATTCCATTATATTACAACCATTTTTACATCACTTTCTTCCTACTCTTACACTTCGCTAACATTTATCAACAGTATCGTATCCTTCCTCCAATGCTTCTTCTTCTTCTTCATTAGTTTTTTCCATTTCTTCGTGTTTACTGGCGGCTACTTCATTCCGTTTTAAAAATAATTCAAGTTCAACAAATTTGTGTAACAATTCCATACAGGCTAATTGTCCAGATTGTAATGTTTCCATCTTCATTAATAACATAGACGAATTTGGGGCTAAAAAAATATACTCATTTTCGCGAATTTTATGTGCAACATTTTCACACGACCTTCGAAGGTCTTCTAAATATGTAACCAACTCGGTCATTTTCATTTAAACTAAAAATAACAATAAACTTACTTCAACAACACATTATTTATACGTACATTTTATTACTCTTTTTCCATGTCTTTTATACTACAACTTCATCTCCCTTCCTCTTCCGCACTTCTGACAATGTATCCTCCATAACAATTAATTACTTACTCCAGCGATCATACTATACTTCATCATACTCATCAAAAACAAAGAGATACAATTATACTACATTAACCACTTTCACTTTATAACCACTTCTCATTTGCTACTCATTATAATCTCTCTCATAGCTCAGTTGTCTACGTCGTGGTTTTGGCTACCTGGATGTCGCTGGTTCGAATCCCAGCAGCAGCAGAAAATTTAATAAAAACTTTAATAAATAAATAATAATTATCGGATACCGAGGTATCTGATAGATAGCGCTAATATATAGGTAACCAACATCCAATGGAAAGGGGAGAGGGGGATATATATTTCTGGACTTGTAAAATTTTCAAAAGTATTTCTGACGTCACAGATATCTGGACTTGTAAAAATTTCAAAATAAAACATCACATGGAGAGATGAAGAGGGGGGATGAATATATAATTCTGGACTTAGAAAAATTTTGAAATATATCCAGAGAGAGAGAGAGAGAGAGAGAGAGAGAGAGAGAGCAATTTTGTGCTCGTATACAATATAACTTGGTCAATATTCGAGCATAATACAATAGACGAAAAAGACAATGGCGAAGGACACAAAAAACAATAGCCAACTCAAACAATGGCCTTCCTAGAGTGTATGTCGGGTCTAAAACAATAGCAATATAACAAAGAAGTAGTGGTCGACAATAGAAAAATACGACAATGGTATTCTAAGAGTGTATGTCAGGTTCAGACCTGACATACTGGTCCGAGTAGGCCTAATATGGTCAAATATAGGCATTTCCTCAAAATTGACCGGTGATATATGGAAAATGGGCGTTTTTTAGGGCGTGGCCCTGAACCTGACATACGATAAAAGACATTTTCATACTACTACCCACTCTTCCAGCAATTTTTTTTCAAGTTTTCTCAGAAATTACTGAATTAATAGATGCAATAATCTTCTTCAGATTGGCAATTACTTAAGTAAAATCCATTTTCTCAAAATCCAGGAAAACTCACTCTTCCAGTAATTTTTTTTTCAAGTTTTCTCAGAAATTACTGAATTAATAGATGCAATAATCTTCTTCAGATTGGCAATTACTTAAGTAAAATCTATTGTAAAAATTTCAACACAATCCCTTTTATAGTTTCTTCAAAATTCTGAAAAAACATTTTTCAAGAAATTTTTCGTTGTCCAAATTTTCTCAGAAACTACAAAACCAATAAGCTTCAAATTCCTAACAAACCTGATTTTACATGAGAACTATTTTTCATGAAAATTTCAGCCCTATCTCTTTCTTAGTTTTTTCAAAATTGTGAACACAAAGTTTTCTCCAGCAATATTTTCTTTTCTATTTTTTTTTTTTGAAAATTAGTGAACTAATTGACACTAAAGTTCTTATATACTCTAATTGGGTTGCTAGATATGGTGTGCTTCAAAGCATAACAACAGACCAAGGTCCTCAATTCAAAAATCTTTTATTCAATGAACTTGCAAAAACCTTGGGTACAAAACACTGGTCCATCACCACTTATCAACCATAATCCAATGGGAAAGGGGAAAGGTGACACTGGGCTTTAAAAACCTCAATAATTGCACATGACACAAAAACATGGAGTGATAGACCACCAACCATCCTACTAGACCTTCGAACAGCATTACAAATTGACACAGGTCATTCAGCTGCTCAATTAGCACTCGGTGAGGAATTGTGCTTACCAGACAATTTTTTCTACAAATCCAAAGAAATTAACCCCAAAACATTAGCACAAAATATAAAAGACAATGGAAGTCAATTCTTGAAACAAGTTGCAACTCATGGCAAACCAAACACCTATGTCTTGAGACACCTAACGACAACTAATCATGTATTCTTACAAGAAGAAGGGATGAAAATTATTTGTAGAAACCTTATACCAGACCCTACACAGTAGTGGATAGAACAGAAAAAATGTTCACCCTACTTATAGCTGGAAAAGAGAAACAGTCTCCATAGATCGTGTTAAACCTGCATTCCTAATAGCAGAAGATAAAATG
>WOFM01000502.1:1362688-1471976 GCA_011428145.1 Ericerus pela
TTGGACAACAAAAATTTTTCAAATTAAACGCGTGATACCCAGTAATCCACACACGTACATATTAGAAGATCAAGATGGTGTGGAAATAGCTGGAATGTTTTACGCAAATGAACTATTGAATACTCGTTTTCCAGATACATATTTACTTGAAAAAATACTGTGGAAAAATACTCGTAAAGGAACAGCAATTGTTAAATTTTTTTGGTATTGATAAAGAAGAAGAAATACCTTTAAAAATTTTATCCAAAATTTTAGTATAAATACAATGAAATTGCGAATATTACTTGATACTGCGGTCTCAATCGATTTAATTGTGATTCGGTATCAGCAGTTACCACTTTGCTGAATACCTTGAATTCTAGTTTAGTAGCTTTTGATCATACTAAATTGAAAGAAATATGTATGGAAATGGAAAACCTTGTTAATAAAACAAACAAAAGTAAACTTTCATTTGATCTGGAATGTACTATGATAACTTTATTTGAGAAATCTGCCGGAAAAGAAGACTATTTAAATGGATTTGTAGATATTCTATTAGCTACTATAGAAAAACATGGCGCAGAGATTTCAAGTTATCTTGGGAATGATTTCCTTTTACAATTCGTTAAACTTCCAACGTCTTTAGAAACATACTGGAATGCTATAGATAATGTAAAACACATCCAAACTGACATCGAAAACCTACGTGATTATTCTTTTGCCGAATATGAATCATTGAAAACCTTATTAGTGCAACTAAAAAAAGAATCATCGATTGTACGAGAAGAAATGCAATTAATCGTTTCTTCTTTTATCGAATTACGAACACTCATTACTAACACAAACAAATTACTCGCTGAAACTTCAACAATCTCAAAAACTATGTTAAATGCGCTGAAACCTCCTACTCCATCAAGCAAGGATGGTGCATCGTAAATACCTATTTATTAATAATGAAAATATTGTTGAATATGCTGAATATTCTATTCCCTCTTGAAGGTTATTAAAATATACTTCACTTCACTTCTCTTCACAATGCAACTAACATTATTTTAGTATATATTCACTATGCCTTTCCTACTGTCATCAGCGTATAAGTTTCCTCTATCGTGTGATGTTATTGTTGAACTCGGTTTGTCTACTGTACAAAATTTTGAACCGAGTGCGGCATTCAGTGGTTGCCCAAATAACTGTATACTATTAAATTTTAAGTCTTTTACATCTGTTTTAAAAGTTTTACTATCTCATAATTCATTTTTTATCTCCGATTGTGCTTTTTTACAAGCGTCAGACTATCCGCAACAAACTATTGATAGTCTTACGTTTTCGTTTGATACTACTAAACAAGAAATACTCATAACAGACTTATATGATTCTTCGCAGCATTTTATTTTTGATTGACTTATATTTACGGATTTGTGTGCGTTAAAAGATGTTTTTCCTTTAAAATTTAATGTATTAGAAAAATATAGTATATATTCGCGCGTGCTTTATTCCCGTTTTGTTAATTTTTACGCGAGTCAAAATACTTCTCCTGGAATAACAGTTGCCGACTTGCTGCTCTATGCGCCCACCAATCTTATACCAGATCATAAATACGTGCGTAAAGATGTAACACATTTTGATCCGGTTGTGTGCCAACTAGTAGACGCTGAAATTAGACGTTTTTGTAGTACGGATATTTTTCACGATGCAAAAAAATTACACAACTATGAAGCGGTTACCCTATCGACAGAGTTCACCAGATTGTAATTATCATACTCCTGTTTTTTTTTATATTCAAAATTTTTACACGAAAGAGGGGAAAATGTTTGTAAAAGAATTATGTTTAACCACTATTGGTGATGAATTTTTTCATCATTCGCTATATGAAACACCAAAAGATATCTTATTAGGGCAAAACCAAAATTGTAATGAAAATCGCTGGTTAACGCGACATTTTCATAACTTCGCTGTCAATGATGGTGCTCGAAATTACAATTTAATTGCGTCGGATGTACAACGCGTTTTAAACATATCTCCTTCAATTTTTTTTTGTTGCCGGACGTGATAAAATTGATTTTCTTCAAACCTTTTTATGTGGAAGCCTAACACCATGGTCTGATGTAGAAATACTTTATAATCTAAATATTGGTATTCCTATTGTAGATGTTATTTTGTTAGAAAGTTCGGATGGATTTAACGATGATTACAAACAATTTCAAATTTCTTCTCTTAAAGAATTATGAAATAAAAAATTTATTACTTCATTTTCCCCTCTTGAAACAAATTTTCCTTTTCATTCTTCCATACATTGTGCTTTATTAAATACTTTACTATTACGTGATAATTTTTGTAGCTAAATAAATATATTTTCACTATATAAAGACCTTCATTATTTCATTTATTTCATTACAATTACGTAATTACTTCAATGTATGCAACTTCGTCAAATAACCACTTTGGAACAGGTTTCGTTAATTCTCTAATTAATAATCTACCGATCGAAGTGCATGTACCAGGTTACCGTTTTTTAGGACCAGGAACAAATTTGAAAAAACGACTGCATCAACTTCCAATAAATAAACTAGACGCTGCAGCTAAAGAACACGATATTACTTATTCAAACTATTCCGACCTTCAAACTCGACATAAAGCAGATCAAATTTTAGAAAATAAAGCGTGGAATATAGTTTTAGATAAGAAAGCATCTTATTTTGAACGAATACCTGCCTGGGCTACAACAAATATAATGAAAACTAAACGGAAATTAGGCTTTGGAAAAGTACATCAGAAGACGAAACATTCAACAATCAAACGTAAACCTTCGGTACACTTTTCTACATTACTTTCAAAAGGTCATTCAGCTATTAATTGATCATTACCTTTGACAACAAATATCGTTCGAACCATAAATACTTTACAAAATTATAGAAAAGACAACCCTGGTCCGATCGTGGGTCTAAAAAGAATAATTCCTTTACCTAAACAAGGTGGGTTCTTACCATTATTACCAATAATGGCTGCACTATGTACACTCGGTACTACAGGAGCCACTGTAAAAACTATAGCAGAAGCCGTTTCAGCAGTTAATAATGCGCAAAAAAATTTATCTGGAAACTCGAAAAGTGGTTCTGGTTTATACCTCAATCCATATGGTTATCCAGTTCCATTATGTAAAAAAGTTATGAGTATAAAAAGATATAAATCCGGACTCGGTTTACTAGTACATCTCTAAATAATTATGAATACTACTACTGAAGGTTTACGCAACTTCGGATTTCCAATCAAACGCGGGTTATTTGATTATGAAATTGACAACTTTGCTACACTATATAACATCTCTCATTTTCGTGGTGTTTTTAATAGAGAAACGTTACCAAAAGGTCCGTTTCCAAAAGAGAGTATGGTTATTAATTTAGATAATATTGAAAACCCCGGTACACATTGGGTTGCCTTTTGTAAACTAAATAATACGTGTATTTATTTTGATAGCTATGGAGATTTACCTTCTCCTAAAGAAATTTTACATTATCTCGATGGAACTATTATTTTATATAATACTACTAATTTTCAAAACCATTTCTCAAAAATTTGTGGACAACTCTGTTTAGAATTTCTTATAAATACGTCTCATTTATAAACAGTATATACATTCTTTACAAGAGCACACAAACAAACAAATATATCATTTTGCTACTATCAACATGAGTTACTTATTTAATTTATCTCGTAATCGTAACCCTTTAGTTTGCGATATTTTTCCACCTACTCAAAACCATAGCCTAGGAATATTTTACTTCATCGGTTATAATAGTGTGAATAACATAACTGAAAAAAATAATACTTTCGAATTTTCTGTTCCAAACACTGGTGTTCCATTTTTGGTATGTCATATCCCAAATGGCTCATACGAGTTTGACGACTTAGCTATACAATTCAAAAACAGTATACGTTCGATACTTCTTGACCGCTTCAACTATGACGATGCACAAACACAACTTCTTTCCGCAGTTGATGCAATCGTCTTCGAATACGATAAACAGCGACAAAAGTTCCGTTTAATTTCATCAACCTTCTCTTTTCGTTTTCCAAAATAAAATTCTCTCGGACCAGTTCTAGGTTTTTCTGAAGATCATCTCCAGTAACTTTACAGGGAAATCTTTTAGAAGGTCGTGAACCTGTTCACATAGCTACCATTAATTGTCTCAATGTCCTTTGTAACATTGTATCCAATTCCTATATAAATGGTATTCCTCCACACTTACTGTACAGTATTGCGATAAATGTGCCAATTGGTTTCAAAATTGTAGAGGCGCCGAAAGATATTATTTATTTACCAATTAAGGAACAAGACATATCATCTATTGAAATTCTCATTACCGATCAAAATAGTAATCCTATCGATTTCTTAGGAGATGATATTACACTTTTACTACACTTAAAATCTGAAAATAAATGAATTCTAACAACTACTATTTGTAATAATGCTGTTCTTACTAAATACTTCATTTCAACCTATCACTCGTATTGCTTACGGATGTAATTTATCTGCAATTCAAGGAAAAAATAATACGTCTTCCAATGTATATAAAAAGACTAAACGTAAACAAAAAAGTATTAAACAACCGCGGACTTCGGTGAAATTAACACCGAAAGATAAAGCCTTTTTGCAAAATCTTGGATTGCAAGTACTCGTTTAATTATGACTCTCACTAATAATATACGTAGTTTAGATATTTTAGAAAAAATAAACATCGACGATGGTATTACAAATGTTACTTTTTTCAATCATTATCCTTACACATCAAGCGGCCTTGCAAACAGTGATGAAATTAGAATAGGCGTTGATCAACGTAATGTTTACACTTTTCCCTCCAATTCGGGGCTTTTTATGGAATTAAAACTGAATAATTTCAATACTGAATATTACTCAATTGATTATAATGGATTATCACATCTGTTTACTGATGCTTCTTATATGTTAAATGGTCAAGAAATTGAGCATATTAATAATGTCGGTATAACTTCAACAATGAAAGCTGTATTACTCCATAATTCTCATAATAATGTTTATTACGATAATCACGGCTACAAACAAGGTACAAATACTGTTCAACCTTACAGCACATCCACAGCTAATGATAAAATTCGTTTTCTTATGCCATTAAACCGGATTTTTGGCTTTTTTGCCGACTATAAAAAACCAATTTTAAACGCTCGACATGAACTCGTTTTGAAACAAGCAACGCACAACAAAAGTATTTTTGTACGACATACATCTATCCCCCCCTTGGATATGGGTAAACCTGAACCAACCATAACATTAATGTCCATCTTTTGGCGTATACCATATATTAAAGTGAATGATCAAATACGTGTTTGGTACTTGAGCTCTTTAAAAAATGATACGGTCTTATCGCTACCTTTCCAAGCATGGGACCTATATGAAAATCCTTCAGTTTTGGAAACTACATATTTCAATTGGAGTTTAAAAATGGTTAATAATGCTGATAGACTTTTATATGTCGTCGTTACCTTTCAAACTGGTCGAAAAAATGATATTACACATTCCATGGGTAACTACGAACATTGTCACATACGTGATATTAAAGCCTATCTCGATGCCCAGTATTACCCGTAGGATTCGTATAATGCGGACTTCGATGCTAATGATTATTCGTACTTTTACGAGGAATTTTCTCAATTTGAGGCTTCATATAATCGCAGTCAACACCTCACATGGTTTCTGAATCCACATTATTCGAAAGATGATTATAAATCTATTTGGCCTTTCTTCGTTATAAACCTACAGTATCGCGACACATCGCTAAAAGCTGGAGTTTTCGATTTAAAAATTATGGCTAAAATGAATAAGAGTATCACTTTCACTATATAACCACTTCTCATTTGGTATTCATTATAATCTCTCTCATAGCTCAGTTGTCTACGTCGCTGTTTTGGCTACCTGGATGTCGCTGGTTCAAATCCCAGCAGCAGTAGAGAAAATTTAATAAAAACTTTAATAAATAAATAATAATTATCGGATACCTTCGGTATCTGTTAGTTAGCGCTAATATATAGGTAACCAACATCCAACAGAAAGGGGAAAGGGGAGAGGGGGATATATATTTCTGGACTTGTAAAATTTTCAAAAGTATTTCTGAAGTCACAGATATCTGGACTTGTAAAAATTTCAAAATAAAACATCACATGGAGAGATGAGGAAGGGGGATGAATATATAATTCTGGACTTAAAAAAATTTTGAAATATATCCAGAGAGAGAGAAAGAGAAAGAGAGAGAGAGAGAGAGAGAGCAATTTTGTGCTTGTCTATAATATAACTTGGTCAATATTCGAGCATAATACACTAGACGAAAAAGACAATGGCGAAGGACACAAAAAACAATAGCCAACTCAAAAAATGGCCTTCCTAGAGTGTATGTCGGGTCTAAAACAATAGCAATATAACAAAGAAGTAGTGGTCGACAATAGAAAAATACGACAATGGTCTTCCAAGAGTGTATGTCAGGTTCAGACCTGACATACGGTCCGAGTAGGCCTAATATGGTCAAATATAGGCATTTCCTCAAAATTGACCGGTGATATATGGAAAATGGGCGTTTTTTAGGGCATGGCCCGGAACCTGACATACGATAAAAGACATTTTCATACTACTACCCATTCTTCCAGCAATTTTTTTTTCAAGTTTTCTCAGAAATTACTGAATTAATAGATGCAATAATCTTCTTCAGATTGGCAATTACTTAAGTAAAATCTATTGTAAAAATTTCAACACAATCCCTTTTATAGTTTCTTCAAAATTCTGAAAAAACATTTTTCAAGAAATTTTTCGTTGTCCAAATTTTCTCATAAACTACAAAACCAATAAGCTTCAAATTCCTAACAAACCTGATTTTACATGAGAACTATTTTTCATGAAAATTTCAGCCCTATCTCTTTCTTAGTTTTTTCAAAATTGTGAACACAAAGTTTTCTCCAGCAATATTTTCTTTTCTATTTTTTTTTTTGAAAATTAGTGAACTAATTGACACTAAAGTTCTTATATACTCTAATTGGGTTGCTAGATATGGTGTGCTTCAAAGCATAACAACAGACCAAGGTCCTCAATTCAAAAATCTTTTATTCAATGAACTTGCAAAAACCTTTGGTACAAAACACTGGTCCATCACCACTTATCAACCATAATCCAATGGGAAAGGGGAAAGGTGACACAAGGCTTTAAAAACCTCAATAATTGCACATGACACAAAAACATGGAGTGATAGACCACCAACCATCCTACTAGACCTTCGAACAGCATTACAAATTGACACAGGTCATTCAGCTGCTCAATTAGCACTCGGTGAGGAATTGTGCTTACCAGACAATTTTTTCTACAAATCCAAAGAAATTAACCCCAAAACATTAGCACAAAATATAAAAGACAATGTAAGTCAATTCTTGAAACAAGTTGCAACTCATGGCAAACCAAACACCTATGTCTCGAGACACCTAACGACAACTAATCATGTATTCTTACAAGAAGAAGGGATGAAAATTATTTGTAGAAATCTTATACCAGACCCTACACAGTAGTGGATAGAACAGAAAAAATGTTCACCCTACTTATAGCTGGAAAAGAGAAAACAGTCTCCATAGATCGTGTTAAACCTGCATTCCTAATAGCAGAAGATAAAATGAATGTCTGAAAATATAAACAAAAAAATAAAAATGAAATCGAAATCAACAACAAAATAGTTGAAAATGAAAGTATACAAAAAGTATATAGTAAAAATATCGAACAAAATAACGAAATAATTCCAAAAGAGCAACATATACTGAAACAAAAATTACAACAAGAAACATATAGTGATGTAGTCAAAACAAATTTGGAAAACAAGTTTTAAAATAAAACAAAAACCAAAACTAAAAAAATTGTCAAATTTGATAACAATGTACAAAAATATTACTACAACCCCAATAAGCCAATAAAACCTAAAACAAAAGGCAGGCCCAAGGGTAGTTACAAAAAACAAAATCAAATTCCAAGCTGTTGATCAAAAAAGTTAGCTCAAGGATAAAGTAAGATAAGAAATATCTCAAAATCCTACTACAAGACCAGAGAAGCTGAACCTAAAACATAGATCAAAAATACAAATTTCAGTCACATAAATAGCACCTACATAACTAACCTCCAAATCATAAGAAAAACAAATGGTTAAAAATAAACAGTAAAATAAATTTAGTCATCACCTACTCCTGAATAAAATATAGCAGAAGGTCAAAATAAATAAAACTAGTGAAATCCAAAATTTATTGTCACCAAAAATGGTCATAAAAATCGAAAACAAAATTCCTCCGTCTAAGTATTCGAACCTAGATGTTGAGAAAAAAAAAGTGAAAATAAAGCAGCACAAAAATTAAACAGCTATCATGAGATTCAAAATAAACTCATTTGCATTTTAGAAAAACACAAATCAGCTTACAAGTAATGCAAAATGTAAAAACTGCTACGAGACAACTTCCTTATCACAAGAGTGCTATGGCAAACACTCCGATAAAGACGCTTGTCATTGTTTCTTATCGCATCAACCAAAACTAGTTCAAGTTCATTCACTCAAATATGTAGACCCACATAAACGCATGTGGAAATAAAGGTCAAAAAATTTTGCTTGTAAAAGCTTTAAAGTGGGGAATTACTTGATGGTAGGAAAGTACTAATCCAAAATGCTGAGATAAAACATGATAAGTATGATGACAAAATTGTACCAAATTGAACATCTAAAGGCGCAGCACAAATCATTGGTTTGTCGATCACACTCTGAGCTACATCACATCAAATTTCAGTAAAAATTGTTCAATTAGAACACCATTTTTCTGTGCCAGATAGCTCTTGAAAATTATCTAACACTTCTCTTTGTCTTAACTGACACTTACTCTGTATTACTGCAATTATATTGCACCTTAAAGCAAAACCATGTCTTCCACCAACAATTCTGAACCTCTGCTCGACTATAAGGAAGCCCTCCTTACAGAAGTGCAGGAATAGGACAATCAGGAACATGACCTTATTCTTTCCTAATTATCCACATCAGCGAGAAATCTTGCTAAGAACTTCACTCTGAGGACTGAAATCAATTCAATCATCGCTGAAATGACCCAACCTCTTTCTTGCCACCTTTGGCAAGATAACCTGGGATGCTTCATGATCCATGATCACCCCCATGGTTGTGGACCCATCTGGGAGCATTCAGCCATCTTGCTCCAAAATTACAGTCCGTTGACTAGAAAACTAAATTACACTATTGGTCTAACAAAGGAATTCCATCCCCAATCTGAATTCCCAAAATCACACTCAAGCAAATTGGCACAAAAATAAGAAAAGAGGCACATGATCCCGTGCTAACTATAATCAGCACAGACTCCTGAACTACTATACAGGAAACCTTACTGTCCATGCATTGGGCCAAGCTCTCCACAACATCCTCTTTGAAGGATTCAGGCCTTATATGGATGTAATCTCATGGGACAAACATCAATTCAACATCCCCCAACTTCTAGGGTATGACTGGACTTAGTCTTTTCTCACAAAAAAACTAGAGTGGCTGTGGGGATGTTTCCCTCACCTCCACCATATAAGGCTCAGCCCTGCATCAACAGACAGGTGGCAGACCAAAGTTCACAACCCAAATTATTAGTGCATTGCACTTTAAACATATATGTCATCTCTGATATAGTGTGTGCCATGGTCCATATATGGTACCACAGTGCGTTTGGACAATTGCCCTAAGCATTCAATACACTTTGTGTATGGTTAGGCATTAAACCAGCTGGTTACCAGTACTGAGATACATTTCGGTCACCCTACACGCAAACTTCTTTTGCCTGGTTCCATGAACCTCATGTAGGTCGAATCTACCTACAACCACCATTATAATAGTAATAACACTGACAACAGTCCCAAAACATCGAATCTAACTATAAAACGGAGCTACGATCCATGTTTTCACTTATCCCAAAGGGATTTAACCATCTCACTGGCACCAAAACTCTCATATATGCCCCTCAGCTCATATGACGGTGAATGAAACAGCATGTTGCATATGTTTGATTAACATCACCTACCCATAACGCACGGCCTAAAATACCTTGTGTACAACAGTCACGTAGCCAGGATTTGTGTAAGGATGGAGATTTGATGAGAAAAAATTTATCCCCTTTTCCCTCACCACCTACAGCGAATTTCAAGAACTTTTTTTTCGAGAGGGGAAGTATCATAGGCGAACTTTGGTCAGCCATCTGAGTATATCAAAAAATTTCAATTAAAATGTGTCGACCTTCATTTTCCGGAGCCAGGGTCGTTATGCAGGATTTAACGCGGAGGAGATGAGAATTCAAAAATTGAAAAAACAATTTCTGTGTATTTTGGGTTATGAATTTTCGATTTTCATACCAATCGTCATTATTTATCATGAAATTGAAGAGGATATAATGGTCTCACTCTGTGAAATTTTGCCGTAAAAAAATTCGAAGGGGGATTTATCTCCCTAATCCCCCCTGCCTACGTCACTAGTGTGCCATCTCACGTTACCTTCTCTAACAAAATTTTCAAATATGGTGCGTACACTACTTCAAAATTTGACTATTGATTTTAACTGTTTTCAAAAGTCAACGGAAATGGATTGGATCATCTAGAAGGATTTCACTATCGATATTCTGAAACAAGGCTTTCAAAAGGCGGAGAACATAAAAATTGTAAAAAATTGTAGGATAGAAGGCTGACCGAATAATATTAGTGAAATCGTACTTCTGAAAATAGAATACCAGGAGTGTGAAATTCCACACAGTAAACATTGGGTTTTGAAAATTACTTATACAGAGAACGCGTACCATCGTTATAGCGAATTGGATTTATGTGGTTGGTTATAATTTTGTGAAAAATTGGGGGTCTCTGACTCACTCGAACATTCCAAGCCGACGTAAGTCCACGATTTTCAATTTATTTTTATTATTATTTTTCTTCGTAGGTGATATTTTAATATTACAAGTCTTCCACTTTGCAACAAAGAAAGTACTAATTCTATGTTATGATGGGTTCTACGAGTAAAAGTTGGGGGAAAATGATAATTTCGGTGTTTTTGATGAATACTTATATAAAATCTTGTTTCTCAGAAACGAGAAAATGGTTTGAAGAAAATTTTCTCCGACAATATTTTAACTAAGTACGAGATCAGATCTTTATCATATATTTTATTTGAACAAAATTTTACAAGAAATTCATCGTAAAAATTTTTTTTTACTAATCGGCCTTAATTTAGGTTATATTACTCGGTTAAGTCTATTTATCGATATTAAAACTATAGTAATCGAGTTTAAGAAAATTAATTAGACGGTAGTTTTGGTTATGAATGAGGGATACGGCGGGTTTGTGGTGCAACTTGGTAGAAAAAATTTTATTTATAGGTTCAAAATTTTTTTAATGTATTTTGTCTTTAAATGATTAGTTTTACCTCGTGTTTCATATAACTTTTATCAACATTAAAATAGAATATTTTAATCAAAACTTGATACCTTCGTTGTGGTTGTTTACAATTTCATTAATTTGTAAGCATGGTACAACCTAAAACAACCACTTATATAACTTGAAACAACCACATATTCAAACTATAATAACATTCTTGTAAGTTGTATCAGAAAAGTACTCCCGGTTCTTACTTTATGGCTTGAGAGGGGCGGTTAAAACGGGAAAAATTTCGCATAATTTTATGCGTGAAGGTTGAAATTTTAAATAAGCATCAACTCATTTTTATAGCTTAATAAATAGCTTAGAAATTGAAAAAATTCAATTTTTGATAAACCTGCATCAAGTGACCGTAACACTTCGCTTCACAGGTAGATATTATTGTCGAAGATATTTATAGTTTTTCTGAATATATTATTTTGTACATGAACTATTGATTAAATTATAATTCGTGAATTTCTACGTTATAAAATATTATGGGCTAAAAACGGTTGGAAACACCCCTCTCTTTTTCGTAGTTTTTTCAAAATCATGAACATTATTGTATACACTCCAGTCTTTAGTATTCCTATTGCAATATTATTCACTTTCATGCAGCAATAATTTGTTTGCTATCTTATCTAGTCTTTTCATGCTCATTCAGCTATTCATGCTTCTCATTATGTTACGTTTTTCTATGCTACGTTCAGTTCGAATTATATACTTCGCCGAGTATGTCTGAAGTTTTTATTCATCTTACTCAAGTAATCAACAAACATGAAGTTTTCTCCAGCAATATTTTCATTTCTATTTGTTGTTTTGATAATTAGTGAACTAATAGACACTAAACTTCTATCCGAATTACAATTACAAACGAAAATCTATTGTGAAAATTTTCCCCGATTTATTTTTTAGTTTTATTAAAATCTTGAAAAAACCACTTTTCCAGAAATATGTTTTCATTAGTTTTCTCGGAAAGTTCCGAGTCAATATGCAGAAAATTCTTATCAGACTTGGTGCTATATAAAAACTACTTTTCCTGAAAATTTCAGCCCTATGCCTTTCGTACTTTTTTCAAAACCGTAAACACAAGTTTTAGGCGATATTTACACACACACACACACACATATATACACCACTGGAAGGATTTGCGTGAGGTTTCCCAGAAAAATGTGTATTAATCTACTGAACGTTTATAGCCATCAAGGAAGTCAGTAGCCCCGGGTGGGGGGCAATGCTACCAATTTTTACCTTCTACGAAAACTTAAAACGAACAAAACATTTCTTGAACGCTAAGGAGTAAAAGAGAATTGAAAATAAAACTTTTCCCCCTCTTTTTTCATTGTCTGACGTCTACTGATTAGGGAGGATATAATTTTATCTTTCTTGCTCTCACTCAGTTTCATTTTTTTTATCGGATTTCATTTGGGTCTACAACAAAAGGTTAAAACAATTATTATTTTTAGACATTACGCAAGTAAAATTGTAGGTAACAGCTCATGTTATACATAAAATTAATATAAAAGCCACTTTTGTAACGTTATTAATTGACCATAGATAAGCTACAGATATATTTGGCTGTGGGTATATTTCGCAGTTTCAGTTCATATCTATTTACAAGTTATTTTGTGTATTATTGCTGCGTAGCAGCATTGGGTACTCTCTACTATCCACTGAGTATATTGTTACTAGTTTCTAATGAGAAGAGATAAAAAAAAGTTTTTTAATTTTTAAAACGAAGCTCTTATTGCATTATTAGGCAGATATGAGGAAAAAATTTGTGGTTGTCGGACAGAAGTTTTCTTTTTCATCACAATTTTCATATCACCTGTATTTTCGTATGCCGCCGTAGGCATAACCCATTAAGATTAGGCCTAACACTTATTTTTTCACAATTTTTAAGTAGTTAGGTAAACTGAGAATAATTTGTTACCTTCACGAAGTACGGTGCGCAATTTGTACCGGAAGAGTCTGATTAGTTCTTTATTTTTAACGAAGAAATGAGAAGTTAATCTTATGCGATAGTTTATATTTTAAATACCACTAAAGCAGGTGGCAGGTATTCTTCAGTTTTTCTTTGTTCGTCCGTCGTTGGTAGAAAATAACTTACTGTAATTCTACGATATAAAACTATTTGCTACCCAAGTAAGTATACATTACACATTCTCGTATATTACAAATTATTTACACGCTGCATGTTATATAAAGGCATTTAGGAGTTTTAACAGGAAAGTTTTGGAGATATTTTGATATTTGGTATTCTCATGGATTTTTAAATTTCTCATTTGGTATAAAGTACCAGAAGTGATATTGGGCATGAATCCACTAAAGTTGATCCGAATAAAAATTTGCAAATCAACATTTTTTTGTGAATTCGAATATGATTTGATTTATTATCAATTTTTTTTAATTCGAATTAGATTTGAATAAATCAGGTGGATTTGTCAGCTTATTAGGTTTTTTTTTTATTGTAATATGATCTGAAATAGAAACTACTGTAAGAAAAAATCTAATTTCATTGATCAAAAATTCAAAATTTTCGGGAAAAAATAAAAAATAAACATTTTGCCATAAATCGCATCAAAATTGGTCAGCTAGAACTGGAAACCACCTATAAAAAAGTTGTGATATTTTTGGAGCAGCATGTGCGATGTCATCGAATGGATGCACTTGTTCTGCTTGTTCTACTTATACGGTGAGGCGTCCGAAATCGATTCCTGCCACAGTCGCCAATATTTTATGAGGTATACGAAATCGATTCCTGTCACGTGTCATAAAGTCAACCTTTAATGTATAGTGGTGTTTAAATGCTAATGACGTCACAATGTCCTAAAGTTAGGGCATCATGCAGCCGAAACACTGACTCGAGGGGTCTTGAATTGTGTCTTCAAGACATTTTATTTTTTGACTTTGACTATGTCCTACGGCTGAATTCTTCTTGACTTGAATTAGACTTCATCAGACACGGCAAAATGCAGCTTACTTTTGTCTTCATACCTCAGCAAATTAATATGACGAATCAGCAATAAGCTAAGTTGTGTGGAAAGAAGAGCCTAACAAAGTTTCGATCCATACAAGGTTCGAAACCTACAAAAACGAACAGCAGAATTATTTTGTCAAAGACTATAATTACAAAAGAACTATAGTATCGACAAAGCGGAATAAAGCATAGTGTGTAGCGGAAAAAATAAAAAGTTAAAAAAAAAGCTATTGCAGACAACAAGTAGGAGAAATCATCAGAAAGCTGTTGTGTCTTCATCTAATTGTGTGTCTTCATGAGTGATGATTTTGTTGTGTAAAAGACTCCTAATATGAAACTTTAGGTCTCGGAGCTTTTGGTTAAAAGTGAGGGTGAGGTGAGATAATTACTGACATAGATGGAATCAAATCCACTATGCGAAGAAAGAAGGCTCGACGCGGCCCTTACATGACAGAGCAAGGCAGTCATCTCGAACCAAGCTTGTCAGAAAGTTGTCTTCAACACACCAAATTTCCCTCCTAGCAGGTACCAGGAACTCCATCTGATCGTATTGTCGACTGATGCTTCACCTCGCAGGTGTTTTCAAAAGATCGCCTTGAAGTGCGATGTGCAACTGGCGAAACTAGGAATGTCTTGTGTGTCGTCATTACTGATCCTTCATGACGAAAGAACATATCTAATTTGCCTTTGTCTTCAACTGAACCTATCTGGAACACAAACTACCATCCTAGTTGTCTTCAAGGTAGATCAGATTGAATCATACTCTACATCCGAAGATGGTACACTTATAAAATTGCCTAACGTGAGGACTTAGACGTACGACTTGTGACTTGGACCTGCTACTATCCGCCTACACAAGAAGGACTCATTTGCAAAGACGAACCTAGTATCGGGTGTTGCCAGTGCAAAATCGAGAGTGATTTGAAATTAGAATTCATCTTCACAAATCAGTTCTTCTTGTCAAGGAAAATTTCCCCACTTATTGTCTGCTAATTGCCTTCAAACATGCGATGTCGATAACAAAAAGCGAGAGGAATTACCAAATGTCTACAGCCAATAAAATTACAGATATTAGAAATTAATATACGTCGACATACAATAGGCAAAAAGCACACGTGGATGACTGATAAAGCAAAATGTAATAAAATATATTAGATGACTGCAAACCACAAGCAAAGCGTGGAAGGAATGGAGATAAAAAAGGTTGGCTGCATTCATGTCCGTCGATGGGTTTTTACTTCTATTCAATTCGTCTTCATTTAATATATGTCTCATGGCGCCAGTCTGTCGGATTGAACCAAATTATTGTCTGAAATTGTCTAAATTCGGAAAAGTCGTTGCTGAAATAAAATACATTGTAATTGCCTGAAAGAGAATCAGATTTTATTTCTGTTTTCATGTCTTCATCCGAATACGAGTTCGAATTCGGATAATACAATGTCCGAATTCGAATTTTGTCTTTCAAAAAATTGTCTGAACTTGTGACGTCATTATTCTGTCTTATGTTTGTCGAAAATAATTTTTATTTTGAGGTCCAGATCTCGGACTTCTCAACGGGTAATGCGTTAAAATAATAAATTTGCATATTATCAGTTTTTCTGTGTTGTTAGGATGTTTTCTGTACAATTTAGGCTTTTTTAATTTTTGAATTTGATAGTTGTGGGGACATTACTCGTATGAGGTAAAAGGGGCTCGCACCCCTCGACGACAGTCGCCGCCCAAAGGCTGGCAATAATCGTCTTTATGACGTTAAACTAATTTACACTGGTGCGTTTGTATGTTCGTACCTGTATGTACTTACAGGTAAGATACATTGTACGGGCCAAGATCAATTACCTGATAACGATCTCGGTAATGTCACGACCCAGTACCAAACGCACTGCGTCGTTTCTTATCACCTTGACAGAGGCAAGAAACGATGTAACGCATGACATAATTACGTACATGTACGTATGCATAGGTGTCTGTGTGCGTGTACCAAATCCTATATATAAACTCTCAGAACCGGCTCAAAAATCGCCAGTGTTTGCCGAGGATTTGGCTCTCCCATACTTAATCGTATGAAGTGGCAGAACACGCAAATATTGTTGAAGACCTTCTAGTGCGAATATCTCTCACGACAAGGTATTCCACAATAGTAATTATTATAATTATGAGTGGAGCCAGAAGTGTTGAAGCCTGCAAAAAAAAATAATGTCGCATGCCATTCCAAAATATGAAGAAACTAATAATATTTCTAAGTAGGTATCTTAGTTAATTTATATTTCTTCGTTTATTATTTATCCATTATTTTTTAATCTTTAAAAATGAGCTTATTATTCCACAAAAAAAGAGAATATCCTACCACATTGGGCATTGAACCAAATAAAAAAAAATTGTGACAACCAAATGCTAATCATAAATATGGTAAAATTGGAAACACGATGAAGCTGGAAAGTTTTTTCTTATCCATAAAAAAATGGTAATTATATATTAACAGTTGGGAGAGCCAAAGTGGGTGTGGAAACAAGTCGAAAATTCCATATTGATGATTTTGAAACTTAAATCAAATGAATAGTTTATTTCAAAACTTAGCTAAAGGTACTCTCCGTCAACTGCGCGATTTTGATGGATTTTGGTATTACAGACTAGGGTCTAACAAACTGCGAATAGATGACTCACGTATCTATGTCTATTCTTGTGTCCTAAGGAAAAGTACTAAAATACATGAAAAAATTATATTTCCAAATGGAGCTAAAGGTAAATTTGAGTCAGTGTTATGAAAACAATAACAGATTCTTTATCATTGTTGGCCAGAACAATAACCAGTAACCAAATAATTATATTTTTAACCAATAACCAGTAACCAGTAACCAATATAGATTTATATTAGTTCCCAATAACCAATAACCATAGAAATATTTTGGTTACAATCCCTACCCACTACTGAGATTTTAAAAAGTACCAATACTGCAGCCTACCTTCCGCAACAAAATAATATTTATTTTGCAAGAAGTTAAAAGCGAAAAAAAAAAGGTTATCTTATAAAAATACGTTTTTAACGTAAACATATTTTTTTTCTTTTGTTTTAGTTTACAGAAAACGTCAAAATGTCTTTTATGAAAAATGAAGACCTCATTGCGAACATTTTGAAACCATGCTTTCCTCATGCAGATAAATTACACATGAAGCAACACTCAGTTGGTCAACTCTCCCAGTATTTTACTAGCGACATTAGCGGCCTGACTGTAGAATTCGAGCAAGATGGAAAACAACAGTCGAAAAAATTAGTAATGAAGGCTCCAAAACGCGATCAAACATCATCTTATTATGAGAAATTAGATTTATACCATCGAGAAACTATTATATACAGAGTAATGTTACCACACATCAATGGATACTTGGATAATCCCCTCTTCCCTATCTGTTATTATGTAACAAATTCTGATATTCTTATTTTGGAAAATGTGACTGCCGAAGGTTACCTGGTCCGGGACAAACACCAACTGTTTATGCTCAAGGAGTGCTACCCTCTTCTTGAAGCATTGGCAAACTTTCACGCAGCCTCATTTAAAGTCCGTCAACAGCATCCAGATATTCTTAACGATTTAAATTTTCAAACGCCACTAATTCTAAATGAACGAATCAAACAAAATATTATTGAATCGTGGTCACCAGTTTTACACATATTATTAGAACGAAAAAATGCAAACAGCTTGATTCCAAAATTTACAGCAGCTATGCGATATTTGAAAACAGGAGATGCAGACAAAATTAGATCAAAATATAACTCGTTAAATTTCAAGTTTAATGTTCTAAACCACGGTGACTTCAGAATCAATAACTTATTACTAAAATACGATACAAACGATCAAGTAAAAAATGTGAAGATTATCGATTTTCAAGGATGTGTTTGGTCAAGTCCAGTACTAGACATCATATACTTTTTCTCAACGTCTGTGCCAATTGATGTAGTTGAAGAACATTTTGAAACCCTTGTAATTTGGTATTTGCAATGTCTGAATGGACGATTGCAAGAATTAAATTTCCCAGATACGTATACCATACTCGAATTTATGACAGATATCCGAAATTCAAGGGAACTTTTTATTCTCGTCATATTGGTTGCCACATCTATTTTGTCTCCATTGAACCATTTCGAGATTGAAGAATCTTTGTTTGATGCCAAAGAAGAAAACATTCGTATTTTCGAAGCTTGTTTGGATGATAAGCTATTTGTGCACTCCTCGTATGGTTGGTTAAAGTTTTGTGAAAAAATGGGCGGATTTGATGTTATTTAGAATGGCAGAAGCTGTCCAAAGTTGGATTAAATGTTATTGTAAAATAATTGCATTTCTGCACTTAACTACATTAATTTAACATTAGAAAGAATTAGTAGTGTAGACTACCATATTTTTACAATACCTACTCTGTACATTCAGATTGAAAAAATTTTAAACACATATTACTGAGTTACTTTTAGTTTTTTTTCATCGACAGAAATCATGTGGAAGAGCTATTTTGAATTAGGTATAATTTATATTGTTCCATGTGAACCAGAGATAGGAAACTGATGTTTCATAAGGAACACGTGGCATATGTCTACCGACGCAGGACCTCAGTCTTGAAGGGGCTAATGCCGGCTTTGTATTTTACAAATAGCCAATGTTTGAGAAAAAATGTTTTCATTAGTTTTCTCAGAAAGTTCCGAGTCAATATGCAGAAAATTCCTATCAGACTTGGTGCTATATAAAAACTACTTTTCCTGAAAATTTCAGCCCTATGCCTTTCGTTTTTTTTCAAAACCGTAAACACAAGTTTTAGGCGATATTTACACACACACATATACAAGAGGGTATCCGAAGGGGGTTAAAGCGGCCATTGTCCCATAACTTTAATTTTGTTTTTTTTTGCTAGTCACTTTTAAAATTTGTAAAAAATTTTATTAATAGCAATATGCGAAAGCAGGTTCCATTGATGTTAAATTTCTCATATTTTCCAAATTTTTAAGTGAACGACAGAAGAAAAAAGCTAGTTAAATATTTTTTGATTCTTCTTGAGGAAATCCTGGCAATGCTCCTGTACAAAGAATTATATAGGTATACACATGTAGGTATACATACAAAGATATACACACACGTAATTGTACGTGCATAGATGTATTTGTAGGCATTAAGAGGTCCTAAAGTGCTTGTTGGGCATCAATACTAAGCCCAAAAGTCACTTAGGAAGCCTGACTTTGGGATTTGTAAATATTGTGATGTATATAAGGTTTTTTCAGCTCAAGAAGTTGTGGGGAACTTATTTTAAAATTTTTGCCCGCGCTTCCTAATGACACTTGGTATAATACAAATAAACACTTTTATTTCATGGAACTTTCTTCAAGTAGCATTCTCCCTGAAACTTATGTATAGGTACATTATCAGCATAATTATTCTAATGGAAACAAAAGTTTATATACTCTGTCAGGATATAGGTTTTTACATAGAATTGGGTATAACGCAGAGATTTGTTGGTTAGAGGGGTTTATTAATTTGAGAATATTCGAGGGATCAGTACATTGAGGTCACCAAATATCATTAATGCTGGCTGGAAGTAACGGTACTTTCACCAGGTAACTATACAATTTAAAGGGACAAATGTACAGATTAAAAATACATTTTTTTATGTAGACAAAAGTGTACTTCAATATAATAATATGATGAACATATCCGTTGCAAGTACCACCATTATAATAGTAATAACACTGACATCAGTTCCTAAACATTGAAGCTAACTATAAAACAGAGCTACCAACCCTTTTTTCACTTATCCCAAAGGGATTTAACTATCTCACTCCAACCAGAACTCTCATATATGTTCCTCAGCTCGCATGAAAGTGAATGAAACAGCATGTAGCATGTGTTTGATTAACATCACTTACCCACAATGTAAGGCTTACAATACCTTGAGTACAAACAGTCGCGTAGGCAGGATTAGCTTAAGGAGAGGGATTTGATGAGAAAAAATTTGTCCCTTTTCCCCTGATCTCCGCCAGAGAATTTCAAGAACTTTTTTTTCGAGAGGGGAAGGACCATAGGCGAACTTTGGTCAGCTGTCTGAGTATATCAAAAAATTTCAATTAAAATGTGTCGACCTTCATTTTCCGGGAGCCAAGGCCGTATGCACGATTCAACTTGGAGGAGAGGAGAATTAAAAAATTGGAGAAAAAATTTCTGTGTATTTTGAGTTTTAAATATTCGATTTTCATACCAATTGCAATTATTTGTCATGAAATTGAAGACCATATAATGGTCTCACTTTGTGAAATTTTTTTGTAAAAAAATTTGAAGGGTGATTTATTTCCCCAATCCCCCATTGTTACGTCACTGGTGTGCCATCCTACATTACCTTCTCTAAGGCTAGCCGAACAATATTAGTGAAATCGTCCGTCTGAAAATAGAATACCAGAAGTGTGAAATTCCATACAGTAAACATTGGGTTTTGAAAATTACTAATACAGAGAACGCGTACCATCGTTATAGCGAATTGGATTTATGAGGTTGGTTATAATTTTGTGAAAAATTGGGGGTCTTTGACTAATTCGAACATTCCAAGCCGACGTAAGTTCACGATTTTCAATTTATTATTATTTTTCTTCGTAGGTGACATTTTAATATTACAAGTCTTCCACTTTGCAACAAAGAAAGTACTAATTCTAAATTATGATGGGTTCTACAAGTAAAAGTTGGGGAAAAATGATAATTTCGGTGTTTTTGATGAATACTTATAAAAAATCTTGTTTCTCAGAAACGAGAAAAAGGTTTGAAGAAAATTTTCTCTGACAACATAACTAAGTACAAGATCCATATCACATATTTTATTTGAACAAAATTGTACAAGAAATTCATCGTAAAAAATATTTTTCACTAATCGGCCTTAATTTTGGTTATATTACTCGGTTAAGTCTATTTATCGATATTAAACCTATAGTAATCGAGTTTAAGAAAATTAATTAGACAGTAGTTTTGGTTACGAATGAGGGATACGGCGTGTTTGTGGTGCAACTTGGTAGAAAAAATTTGATTTATGGATTCAAAATTTTTTTAATGTATTTTGTCTTTAAATGATTAGTTTTACCTCGTGTTTCATATAACTTTTATCAACATTAAAATAGAATATTTCAATCAAAACTTGATACCTTTGTTGTGGTTGTTTACAATATCATTAATTTGTAAGCATGGTACAACCTAAAACAACCAAATATTCAACCTATAATAACATTCTTGTAAGTTGTATCAGAAAAGTACTCCCGGTTCTCCTTTTATGGCTTGAGAGAGGCGTTTAAAACAGGAAAAATTTCGCATAATTTTATGCGTGAAGGTTGAAATTTTAAATAAGCCCCAACTCATTTTTTTAATCGGTTTATAAATAGCTAAGAAATTGAAAAAATTCAATTTTTGATAAACCTGCATCAAGTGACCGTAACACTTTGCTTCACAGGTAGATATTATTGTCGAAGATATTTATAGTTTCTCTGAATATATTATTTTGTACATAAACTATTGATTAAATTATAATTAGTGAATTTCTACATGTTATAAAATATTATGGGCTAAAAACGGTTGGAAACCCTATCACTCCCTGAACCACTGGAATGATTTGCGTGAGGTTTTCCAGAAAAACCTGTATTATTCTACTGAATTTTTATAGCCATCAAGGAAGTCAGTTGCCCCCGGGGGCAAAGTTAGCAATTTTTACCTTTTATGAAAACTTAAAACGAACAAAAAATTTCTTGAACGATAAGGAGTAAAAGAGAATTGAAAAGAAAACTTCTGCCCCTCTCTTTTTTTCAATGTCTGACGTCTACTGATTAGGGTGGATATAATTTTATCTTTCTTTCTCTCACTCAGTTTCATTTTTTTTTCATCCGATTTCATTTGGGTCTACAGCAAAAGGTTAAAACAATTATTATTTTTAGATATTAAGCAAGTAAAACTGCAGGTAACGCTCATCTTATATATAAAACTAATATAAAAGCCACTTTTGTAACGTTATTAATTGACCATAGATAAGCTACAGATATATTTGGCTGTGGGTACTTATATTTCAGTTTCAGTTCATATCTATTTACAAGTTATTTTGTGTATTATTGCTGCGTAGCAGCATTGGGAATTATTTAATATTAACTGAGTATATTGTTACTGGTTTCTAATGAGAAGAGGTTAAGCACTAACAGAAAACGAGTAACAATTTATGTCTCATTGAAAATTAGAATTGGTGAATTTCTTCAAATGGTGATGAATGGAACTTGGTTTGAGAGTTCACCTGCTGATGAAATTATGAAATTAAGTATTTTAGTATTTGTTTTTTTGTTTTTTTGTTTTTTTTTTAGGATGAAGATTATAGACAAATCTATCAGCAGATCAATCCTAGAATCAATAAGAATAAAAATCGCCCAGAAATTCTTCAGAAAGTAAAAATACACCTCTTCGATTTTTTTCAAAGACTGATATTGTTATAGTTTTAGTTTGGAAACTAACAGCGGATTTTGTCTATCTTACATAATTTGAAATTCTGTTTATACTGAATGAAATCTACCTTTCAGATTGGCGACCGGAGTGCCATCGGTATTTTTTTTTAAATAATCATGTGTATTTATCCCTTCGTTACATTAAGAAATGAAACCCTCCAATTTATTCAGGTGGAGAACATAGGTACATGAAAAACCGCTAGTTGAAAAGGAGATTTCATATAGAATAGATAGAATTTCAAATTATGTAAGATGAACAAAATCTGCTTGTTAGTTCCCTAATGGCGGTTATTTGAATTTAAAATTTATGGACACTAGGATCTGGATGTAATTTTTTACAAAAAGGGACAAAACTTGACATATGCATGCTGTAGAAATTCAACATAAACCAAAAATTTTAAAACTTTTCCATTCTTATTCTTCTTCTCTTTTTGTTTCTCTTTATAGATAAATTTTAAACAGCTAAAAATTTTCCTTTTCGAAAATGGCCAACAAATACTCTCGAATTCTAATTATTTTAATAGGGTCTCACTTTTTGTTCTGGCAACTTCAGTGGGCTAAAATTAGATGGCATATTTTCACTATTTTAATATTTATTATTATTTTGAAAGTTCGATTGTCTAAATTTCTTGATGTTGTTTTATTTAAGGATCTCTTTAGTGTTTGATTTGTCATCTTAAAATTTATTACTTTCGCACTCATCAATCTATTATCAATCTGATTTTCTATCCTTTTTCTTCCAATAAGAAACTTCAATTGGTTATCTCACTCTCTCTACAAAAAAAAAAAAAATCATAAATTACTGGTTAATTTTATCTCTTTTCAACTTATTGGTCTTTATGAAAATATAAAAAAATTCACTCCCTCTAAAAGTTGCGAAAGAATGTGTCGCTAAATGAAAGGATCATGATTTATTAGTTTTGTTTTCTTACTAGAGTTCAGATTAGAATTTTTACTGGTTACAAAAAAGCTATTGGTGGCAACTGAATCTTCACTTTTGTTCTTACACTCGAGTTGATCAGTAATAAGCTTTTTATTGCCATTAGTAGATGACCTTTCCATAGGTTGGTTTGGTGGGGCATTTCCACAGGTTGAGTCAAATTATGAAAAAAATTGAAGGTTAGGTTTGAAAAATTGTAAAATCATGTAAGCTAGATGACAGGTCATTGTGATAAATACCATATGTGTGTGAGTGTAACGATATTTTTCATATCGTACATAATACTGTCCTAAATTTTTACATTTATTATCATTATCATTTTTACTCTCAATCTATTCTCTTCTTATTCCATTCATAAATACTCACGTCATTCAAACAAGTCAAGACTTGCCTGATGACATCATCTTCCTGCATAAACAGTTACTTTGTTTACTCAAGTCGTATGAACTTATTTCTTATTTACCGGTATACTATTTTTGCAATCTTGCATTTATCTTAATTTCTACTAAATTATTTGTGAACACTCGCTTTATGTCATATACTCTTAAGACCATTGGTCATACTTCCTATACATACATTTCTGTTAACAAATAAGATTGAAACCCTTCTCCAACACTGTAAATTCGCTCAAACCTCCTCTTTAAACTAATAATCTATTATTTAATCTCATGTTTTTGTACTTCTAAATTCATTCATGTTAGTTCAATTAATTATACTCTGACTCTTAAATCTCTTAATGTCTTGTTACTGCTTATTACCTTTATGTTCTTCCATGTTTTATAAACTTATGGTTTAATTCACTCTTTTATCAACTTGTGCGTTTTAAATATTTGTTATGATATATAACCGTCGCAGTAAGTAATGCCCTATATTACAGTTTTATTTCCCAAACACAGTAATGATTAGTATTTATCGAGAACACTCCCTAAATTTATAAATGCATTTTTCCCAAATATAAGCTAATAAATTTTTTCATATTTCATCATTTTTTAGTACCTATACGAGTCTTGTTGTTGATGTTGCTATACAAATTCTCGCAAACAAAATTTCAACCAGTATTTGTTATTGTCGTTTCATTGTGCATACTACAGAAAATTTTAATTTTTCGACACCTTTCATTTAAATGAACTTTTGAAATAGTATAAAAATTATGAAGCTAAATTTAAATGTTTTATGAAAAACGGTCACAAAGTAATAATAATTTTAAATAAGTTTTTAAGAAAATTAACGGTTATTGACATTTGATCAAAAACTCGATCATATCCGTATTTGGAGGTAAAAGGTATTCATACTGATAATATCAATAAATTTTTAACACCTGCAATATCTACCTTCAACATTTTAAGCATCATCAGCACCATCGGCACTCACACCATCATTACCAATCAAATTCCCAGATAGAGACCATCTACAGAGTAAGATTCCCACAAAAAGAAATCCATTTGTGATAATCATAAGCAAAATAAATTCTGATAAAATATGTATTTTAAATTGTAGAATAGAATAGGCTTTTTAAATTCCTGCTAAAATTATACCAGTAATTTCATTTCAAGATTTCAAGTATAATTTTTCCTTTAAATTGATAAAAAAAACAAGTTTTTTAATTTTTATAAAAGAAGCTTTTATTGCATTCGCTTAAAACGCTATATTAGGCAGATATGAGGAAATAATTTAAGGTAGTAGGACAAAAGTTTTTGTTTTCATCACAGTTTTCATATCTTCGGTATTTTTGTATTCCGCCGCATGCATAACACATTAAGATAAGGACTAACAATCATTTTCTAAGAATTTAAAATTAGCTGGGTAAACTGAGAATTACGGTGCGCAATCAATACCGGAATAGTCTGATCTGTTCTTTATCTTTAACAAAGAAATGAGAAGCTAATCTTATGCGATGGTTTAAATTTTAAATACCCTAAAACAGGAGACAGTTATTCCACAGTTTTTCTTCTTTCGTTCGACGCTGGTAGAATATAACTTACTGTAATCTTACAATATAAAACTGTTTGCTACCTAAGTAAGTACACATTACACATTGGTTCTCGTATATTACAAATTATTTACACATTGCAAGTTATATAGAGACATTTAAGAGTTTTACCAGGAAAGTTTTGGAGATATTTTGATATTTGGTATTCTTATAGATTTTTAAATTGCTCATTTGGTATAAAGTACCAGAAGTGATTTTTGATGGATCATATATGTATTGTGTGGTTCCTTGGGAAGAAATAAGAAATAAAAATACTGCCATAAATCGCATCAAAATTGGTTAGCTAGAATTTGAGTAAATCACCTCTGAAAAAAGTTGTGATATTTTTGGAGCAGCATGTGTAATATCATAAAATGTACGCACCAGCTTGCTCTGTTTATACGGATACCTAATGCATTACAACAATAAATTTTCATATTTTCAATTAATGTCGCATGCAATTCTAAAATATGATATAACTAATAATATTTCTCAGTGGGTATTTTAGTTTATTTATACTTCTTCATTTATTATTAATCCATTATTTTTTAATCTTCAAAAATAAGCTTGTTATTTCACAAAAAAAAGGGAATATCCTACCACATGGAGCATTGAACCAAATAAAAAAAAAAAATTCTGACAACCTAATGTCTATTATAAAAACTACAAAACTGGAAACAAGATAAAGCTATAAAGTTCTTTCTTATCCATAAAAAAAACATTAGCTATCTATACATATATTGACAGTTAGGCAAGCCAAGCTAATTTCAACTCATACTTTATAAAACAACCAAAAAATTCATCAAATTGAAATTTAGAAATTTCATTCGGTAAATTCAAAAATAATGATGAAACAACAATAAAATTTACTGAAGTAAAATTTAGGAACTTCATTTGATGATTCAGGAAAAGTAAGTTCTCGAAAGAATGGAACATAATTCTGTAAGAGTAATGGTCTTTGTTCTTTTGGAGCAGGGAAGGGAGAGAATAGCGGAACTTTCTGATTAAAATTCATTTTATCTCCATTCACAAAGAATTTAAATGAAAAGTATTTTTTCAAAGTATGTATTTAAACTGAAGAATGTAGGCTCTTTCCTGCTAAAAAACATAGGCACCTAAAATTATTTGACTCAAAATTTTTTTGTTCATCTAGCGATTTTAGACATTGATAATTTTTTTTTCTTCAAATTTTCGCCTAATTTTTCTGATATAAAAGACTTTTAAAATTTTATTTGATAGATTAATATGATGCTATTCATCAAAATCACTCTGAATATGATAAAAGTGCATTTTTGAAGTCGCTACATTCGAGTGTAAAATAAAATTTTGCATTCAATTCTTTCCAAAGTATTTAACTATAACACCAAAAGAAGTATTTCCTGTAAATCAGCTGGTGAAAGATGTTTCTAGTCCTCAAAGCTTGGATTAGTCTCTTCAAGCCAAAGAACCAAGAAGAGCTCTAAATTAAATTTCATACTAGTTAATTAATTCAAGTTCGTAATTTAAAATTTATGAAAATTAAGATAAATTAATGAATGGCCATGGGCCAGCACCTCTTCTTTGGCATAGCGACTGTTGGTACCCCTCCATCCTCACCATATAAACAGAATAAATTAATAACTTTCTAGACATTACATAATCCGAGTATAAAATTGTACCAAATTGAAATCACATTTTTCAATACATTTTAATGAAGAAAACGAAACGTACACAATAGCTAACAGAGATTTTCCAATTTCCCCTATGATAATGACACGACCATCAAAGGAAGAGGTTTAAAGTTCACTGTGTTCAGTCTAAGTGCTAGCTTTAATTTAGAAAAATAAACTAATTTATTACTCTAATTATCATTGACCGAATTAGTTTTGTTTTTTAAAAAACTTCATCATGATTTCAATTAAAAATGACGATCTTGTAACGAATATTCTGAAATCGGTTTTACGTTGATTAAAGTTTGATGTGGAAAGCAATTAGTTTTCTCCCAAACTATCCTCCCACCAATCAAAAATATCGCCGCACTCCTTTGACCAGCATCTGATGGCCCATCCTTCGGCCACGAAAAAAAAAAGCCAGTTACGCCACTGGAAAAACCACCTTATTTAACTGTGTAATAATATACACTATACTGTAAACTATACCTACAGTATTATTTTTGAGTTTTGTAATTTTTTAGTTCACCATATCTGAAATTCTGAAGAAAGGGGTCACTTACAAGCATGAAATTTTTTGAGCTCACTAATATCATTGAGTAAGACACGTTTTGGGTAAAAATTTTTCTGACTCAATTTTTTTAGGAGCTGAAAGCGATCAAAAATCAACAACATAACCATCACGGAGACTAATCTTCCAAGTTGGCTCAAAACTTTTTTGGGACAGTATAAACATGTCCTGAAAATTTCAGCCTTATCTGTTCAGTGGTTCTGAAATGATGTTGTTACCAACACTTACACATACAAACAAAGTTTCTCAGTTAGTTATATTGTACAGTTACCTATAAGTAGGTACCTATAGTACATTCTACACTCACAGTAAATTTAATGATATACTTTCGCATTGAAAAAATCGTAACTTATATTTTCTAAATTAATAATTATTCTATTTTCGATAAATATTATGATTTTTCGAAAATAGTGCTTTTTAAAGAAGCTAAATTAAAAAAATGAAATACATTCAATCCTCGATTATTTTCCAAACACTTACATGTAACTTATAATAGTCATAATAAAAACAATAAAACATGCAATAAAAAGAGAAAAATAATTCTTTTAAAATTTCTCAAGTGAGATCTAAGGCTAGGGACTAGAATTATTGAATTTGGCGCTCTTTTAATTCCTTTACCAAATGGGCTTTATACGTCAGTTCTTTCCAATTTTAGAACAAAAATTTTTAATTAACGTCTGCTTCAATAATTTCTTTCCCTAGATCTAGATCTTACTATGAAAGTTTTAAGAGAACTATTTTTTTCTTTTTAGAGCATTTTTATTGTTTTATTTTGAAGTCGGTTCCATTTTTAAAAAAAATTTATTTATTTACCATAATGCTTTTTCATTACATTTTAATTTAAATAGATTTTATTGGAGAAATTTTAAAAAATTATTTTTCTCTTTTTAGAGTATTTTTTTTTTTTTTTAAAGCAAAAGTTTTGAATGATTTTTCGTTTCTAGTATTAGTAGCAATATTACTTTAGAAGTAACAGTTTTTTATTTAAAGATAACTAAAAACTATCTCATTGATACTAAAAAAAATATAATATTGGATTATCTTCTAACATTTAAAAAAAAAGATCATCAAAATCAATGTCCAGGTTGCGAAGTTATACTGGAACAAACATAAAAAAAAATATATAAGATAAAATTGATAAAGTCCTTCTTTTTTAGAAGTCACTTAAAAAGGGCTAGCTGATTTTAACGGAGAATTGTACACTTCCGTAACTTTGGAATCCATTAGTACTTCAACCGATAATGCCGGTTTGTCCAATCATAATGACACAACCATCAATAGATTAAAGCAAAATTTCCATGTAATTGTAAACTTACTTCATATTGACTTCATTTTGTATCATTTTCATTTCCATTTTGCTGTAAAAATAATTTTTTTTAAATACCTCATTTTAACAACCGAGCCAAATTCCCTGGAAGAAGTAGACTATTACAAAAAAAATAAGAATACTGAATTTATTTTTCTTATTATCGATATTATACCCAAATTTTTATTTAATAAAGTTTGTCTAGATTTTCGACCTAGAAATTAATTACGTTGGTTTTAATATAAGCTTTTATTCTACTCATGACTAGGGCTTGTAACCACAATCATAACCAAAACAATAACAAATAAAAACTTAAACAAACTGACAAAACTAGCTTGGAAACCGATAAACAAAAAAAAACAAATTTTACATAGCCATTAAACAATAACCAATTTCCACATAATGCTGAAAACATTAAGTAAAACGATAATCTGAAAGCTTCAGTTATTGGTTTTCATGAAAAACCAATATTATTGATTACTTTTTTCGAAAATTATCAATTATTTCCTGGAAAATTATCAGATATCGATAATCTGACCTGGCGAAAACTTTTTTTGTCTATTTTACTGTGAATTTTGTCCCAACCAATAACCTGTAACTAAAACCAATAACCAGAAAAGTTGTTTTGGTTAAACAGAACAATAACCAGTAACCAGTAACCAATCCTACATATTTTTATTGGTTTCCAGTAGCCAATAACCCCAGAAATGTATTGGTTATAAGCCCTACCTAATACTACGATTTTAAAATATACCAACACTGCAGCCTATATTCCGCAATGAAATAATATTTAGGTATATTGCATGAAATTTAAGTCGAAAAAAAATAAAAGGTAATCTTTTAAAAACGCGTTCTTAATGTAAACATATTTTTCTTTTGTTTTAGTTTACAGAAAACGTCAAAATGTCTTTTATGAAAAATGAAGACCTCATTGCGAACATTTTGAAACCATGCTTTCCTCATGCAGATAAATTACACATGAAGCAACACTCAGTTGGTCAACTCTCCCAGTATTTTACTAGCGACATTAGCGGCCTGACTGTAGAATTCGAGCAAGATGGAAAACAACAGTCGAAAAAATTAGTAATGAAGGCTCCAAAACGCGATCAAACATCATCTTATTATGAGAAATTAGATTTATACCATCGAGAAACTATTATATACAGAGTAATGTTACCACACATCAATGGATACTTGGATAATCCCCTCTTCCCTATCTGTTATTATGTAACAAATTCTGATATTCTTATTTTGGAAAATGTGACTGCCGAAGGTTACCTGGTCCGGGACAAACACCAACTGTTTATGCTCAAGGAGTGCTACCCTCTTCTTGAAGCATTGGCAAACTTTCACGCAGCCTCATTTAAAGTCCGTCAACAGCATCCAGATATTCTTAACGATTTAAATTTTCAAACGCCACTAATTCTAAATGAACGAATCAAACAAAATATTATTGAATCGTGGTCACCAGTTTTACACATATTATTAGAACGAAAAAATGCAAACAGCTTGATTCCAAAATTTACAGCAGCTATGCGATATTTGAAAACAGGAGATGCAGACAAAATTAGATCAAAATATAACTCGTTAAATTTCAAGTTTAATGTTCTAAACCACGGTGACTTCAGAATCAATAACTTATTACTAAAATACGATACAAACGATCAAGTAAAAAATGTGAAGATTATCGATTTTCAAGGATGTGTTTGGTCAAGTCCAGTACTAGACATCATATACTTTTTCTCAACGTCTGTGCCAATTGATGTAGTTGAAGAACATTTTGAAACCCTTGTAATTTGGTATTTGCAATGTCTGAATGGACGATTGCAAGAATTAAATTTCCCAGATACGTATACCATACTCGAATTTATGACAGATATCCGAAATTCAAGGGAACTTTTTATTCTCGTCATATTGGTTGCCACATCTATTTTGTCTCCATTGAACCATTTCGAGATTGAAGAATCTTTGTTTGATGCCAAAGAAGAAAACATTCGTATTTTCGAAGCTTGTTTGGATGATAAGCTATTTGTGCACTCCTCGTATGGTTGGTTAAAGTTTTGTGAAAAAATGGGCGGATTTGATGTTATTTAGAATGGCAGAAGCTGTCCAAAGTTGGATTAAATGTTATTGTAAAATAATTGCATTTCTGCACTTAACTACATTAATTTAACATTAGAAAGAATTAGTAGTGTAGACTACCATATTTTTACAATACCTACTCTGTACATTCAGATTGAAAAAATTTTAAACACATATTACTGAGTTACTTTTAGTTTTTTTTCATCGACAGAAATCATGTGGAAGAGCTATTTTGAATTAGGTATAATTTATATTGTTCCATGTGAACCAGAGATAGGAAACTGATGTTTCATAAGGAACACGTGGCATATGTCTACCGCCGCACGACCTCAGATTTGAAGGGGCTAATGCCCTCTTTGTATTTTACAAATAGCCAATGTTTGAGAAAAAACTTTGTGTAATTTACAAATTGTTTTTGAGAAATTTTTGGGATGCAGAAGCCAGAAGTGCTATTTCACTAAATATTTTTTTGTTTTTAAGTCACTAAGGCTTCAGAAACGATTTGCGGGTTAACGCTTACGATCATGCTATTTATCAAAAAATTTTGATGAATAGAGTAAGAGTTCAGAGTTTTACCCCAGTGATGCTCAATGCTCAAAGCTTATTGCTCATGTCATGCTTCCAGTTTTACATACTTTTGCTTGGTGTAAAGTGTGAAAGAATTTCATAAAAATATCCACCGATTGATGGACTTTGCTTAAATGGACAAAAATTTGAGCACAAATGACAAAAACTTGAGCACAAACATGCACAAATGAAGCATAAACGAATGATTCCAGTCTGATTGAGATTTACATCTGGTGAGGAGTCAGCAGCATGGACCTCTTAAAGCACTGTTTTACTAAATTTAAATTTGAATCCAGTATATTTTTGAGTATTAGTAACCAATAGTTTGAAGTTCTGATATAATATTGTGCCATGTTTCTTTGATTTTGGATCTATTCTTTAGTCCTGCACTAGGTATCAGAAATAAATTTTCTTATTCATTAATTTTTACTGAAATTTCAGTTACCTATGTTTCGTTAACATTTGTTAGTATGTAACATTTTTTCAAATTACTAGATTCTTTCAAATTAAGTTCAAAATAATTTCTTTTTTGGCATTAAACAATTTTATATAATCGGAGCTCACATTTGGTCCCCTTACCAATTTTTAACATGGTTTTACTACCTGAATTGAATAGGTAACTAGGTTCTAGAACTATTATTTTACTTGAAAAAAACAATTGTTATTCATGATAGAAGTGTAAAAAGTAGATGATTGCTACGAATATGATAACCAAAGGGGAATTTTGATGGGTAGAATACGCAAAAGTAGCCATCTCTCTATTAATAGTCACTTCAACATATTATAAGCTTATGAAATAAATTTAAAAAAGATTATGGAGCAAGAGAATTTTTTTCTCAAAAATTGACAAACTCGTTTATTCAAATACATGCTCCCTTATGATATACTTTAAGGGAGTGTTTGCAAGATCCTTCACAGAAAAAGTTCAGTTGTAAAAATACATTTTTCTTGTTTTTACCAGCTAAAAGAGGAGGTCCGTTAAAATGCTGTAATTAATGGAAATAATGTTTAATTAAGTTGTGGAGTGGTTTTTCGAGTTTGAAAATAATTTATCTAAGTACTAGTAACTTCTTCTATAGCAAGTTATCCAATTTAAATTAATTTTAGAGTATGGCCAGTTTAGGATCTTCTGAAATGCAAATTTTCCATTTGTAGTTATAATTCATTATTCCGTTTGAAGCCATTTAACAAATTTTACTTAATTTTTTTCAATTTTAGAGTTTATTCTCTTGGTTTTTGTAAGTGTTTTAGAAGCAATACGTGTTCGTGTCTGTGGTTTTTTCTTGGCTGTAAGAACTACTATTTATTCAGGTTTTCTTCCCAGTATGAGTTTTTGCAGTCGTTTCTATCAAGTTCTATTGTGAAACTTGTAGTTTTAATGAGTTAAAGTTCGTTTCTTTTTCAATTAAAGCCAACAGTTCCTCATATGATATAGAAAATATTCTCACCAAAGAAGAGATTCCCATTGAAAAAGAACCAATATGTTTTTATTGAAAGATGGGGATACCCTCTGTTTATTTTGAGGTTGTTCATTTTTGGATGATTTTTCATAAGAGGTATAGGTAAAATGTTCAGACTGCAAAAAATAAGCCCATGAACAGTGCACCAGTGAAATTTTAGCAGGAAATTCAGATTTGACTTTTGTGATGAAAATAAAAAACAAATAAAAAAAACCAATGTGGGGGAAATGAATGAAGAAATAAGTGAATTACTCACAATAACTGAGTTGTACTTCACTCAATCCCAGGTTTTTTAATACCATATTTCATAATATTAACTTATAGTTTAGTAAAACTGCTTCAAAAATAATAATTTTAAATGTAGAATTCTGTTGTCTTCTTTATTTTTAATACTTTTAATAAGGTGGCTACAAAAGGTATTTGCAGTGGCTATTATAGGCATCAATTGGCTATTATTGGGCTTTTTAGAGTTTTTCATCAACTATAGAAATAAGTTCATTTCCCATAATCTGTATAGGAAAGTTAATGATTTGTCTATGAAGTAAAATAAACAACGATTCGGCTGAACAATGGACTTTAACCCCTGCTCACTTTTTACATGCAAACTTTCTTGCATTTACTTTAGATCTTGATAAACCAATGGACGAAACAACACCAACAACTAAAATTTTACAAAATTTATGGAAAATTGATCAAGATATACTCATCAAACTTTGGGCTGCCAGAAAGGATTATATCTCCCAAACCTGAGAGATAAAGTTTGTAAAGGTGTAGATAATGTATATCGTACAGTAACATTTGAGCTAAAGATTGGTGATATAGTCCATGTTCTGGATTATGTGACAAAACCAGGTGTTTACAAAATTGCCAAAATTGTAAGCCTGAACATTTCTTGTGATGGTAAAATCCGTCTCGCAGAAATAATACTACCTAGTTCAAAAGTTGTCACAAGACCCATAAAATTTTTAGCACCTTTGGAATTAAATAGTAATGACAAAGTACCAACTACTTCAGGTTGAAACTTAGTCATAATTTTGATCTGAAAAACATACTCTACTAAGCAACCGAAGGATTACAAAATGGAATTTGGCACTATTTAATAACCCTTTTAACTGACTTAAGAGTAATTTGATTCATATCATATCTCATTATCGTTGTCTAGCTGCCTTTAGGTGAAGTGAATGATAAGTGTCAATGGATTGATCCAAACAAATTAGAATTTAATCAGTTTAAATTTAAACTACAATTTAAATTCTAAAACAAACTTGTTAATTCCTATTCTTCCTTTCACAGAATCTCTCCACTATGGCCAAAATTAATCGTTCCTCCAATAACAATAAAGTTCAGCAGTTTGTGGACAAAAGTCAACAATAAATCAAAAAAGTTTAATTAACCTTAAATTTTTTCATTATTGTTTTTTATTTTTGACTTGTGTTATTAAGTCTTAGTATTAATATAATTTGTTTTTTATTTTTCTAATAAAATTTGTATTAAATGTATGTTTATACCTGAAAAGGTAAATTAATTTTTCAGATCAAGTCAAAAACTGATAAACTGGTCTCAGAAGATCAGCTTGGTGTACACCACCCCCGTTATTGTGATATGGATACACGAGCTACTACGCTCCCACTAGGTGCAATATAATTGACAACAGTGCACAGGGTGCTGGAGTCTGTACTGGAGTTGAGACAGTTGCCAGACAGTTACACTTCAGTGAGAAGGAGTGTGACAACGTATTTTACTGTCTTATGGACGTTAAACAGACTAACGGCTAAGGCCACTATACCACATACCTAATTTTGCACTTCTTGGGAAAGAATGATAGAATAATCAAGTATTAACTTTTTTTTCAAATCTCTAGATACATCAACAGTGTAGAGAATTATTGTAACACTGCTGTCAAACTGGAATAAAAAATTGGAGCCCAGGCTCACACTGCTTCGGAAGAATTATAGGACACGTTTGGTGATCATTATTAAAGGTAATATTGACCAGTCACAAAGCATTTTACTGGTATGAGGGAATGGAACCTAAATCAAGTAAAAATTTAATCAGACTTTTTCACCTGGCCATTAACGAAACTTGTTATTTCCAGCATATGAATCTTTGCATAAGACGCATGCTGTTTCATCATTAAAAAAATTTTTTCCTTATCCGATGACTCGATAATAATAAGCAATAAATTTTGGGCATTTCCTTCGTCACAAAACGAGTATTTCAGAACGGTAACAGATACCATAAAGACATACCTAGCTGAGAAGGTTTGTCGCTCAAAAAAGACTTGTCTTCCATTTAAATGGTTTTCACACTTCCATAAATAAATACCCTATCTATAACTTTACTGAAGTTTTTAAATGATGGTTTCTCTTCCTGCTTCCTGCACAAGTGGCCTACTCGTATTGTCTCTATTCGTTTTCTTGTTGATAGGTTGTGTGTACTTGTGTGGGTTCATATTTTTTTATCCTTTTCTCTCACTGATTAACTCTCGGCACAAAATTAACTGTATTTATTTATGTTAACTTTTAATTAAAGAAACTAGTAGTCGACGACAAATCTTGTAAAACACGAGAATATAGAAACGTTTTTTTTACAGATTTTACGAAACACTGTCAACATTTCGAATTTTTTAATCGCCGACAAAACAGTTTTTTTTTCTCCTTCTTCTTCTACAATTGGCTTCATTTTTACACAAAACAGAAATTTTAAATTCTTCTTTATTCGAACTGAGTAAGAAAAAAAAATAGAAAAAGAGAAATATAAGAATGAGATGGGTAAAAAAAAATCCGGTTGGACTCTGGTCAGTGACATGGTTTAATTTACAGTTTTTTTTTTTTTTTTTTAATCCTTCTCTCTTTCTCTCTTTCTTTCTCGCTCCCTCTCTCTATAATTCTGTTTCTTTCTCTCTAGCAAATTTTGCTTTCCACGATAGATAATATACCTGTATATGTATTATGTATGAAACACCCACCAGTTTTGAATCGTTTGTTTTCCATTTTATTTTATATATAGCCCCTATATGGCTGGTTTATTTGCAGAGAATGTTTGAGATAGCAAGAGAAAAAAAAAATATGTGTAAGAATTACACGTAAGAATTCGACATAGCAATTAACTCCTATTCTAAATACGTAGGTACGTTATACGGCCCTCTTTGATACAGTGCTGGATGTTCTGCATGTAAATTAATAGACGCAGATTTTCGGTTATCGCCTTTTCAAAAGAGGTTTTTCATTTAGCTAACTGCGTTTTCTGCCGAGTTGAAGTGGTGAAACAAGTTGTGGTTTGTGTGCACCTATATTATGCATTGATTGGTATACATTTGGAAAATATTTTTCGAAGTGAAATGAACGAAACTCTTTAAAATAGTTTGATCATTTTGAAATGCGTAAAACTGTTGTACCTGGGACTGAAAATGGTTACTTCAATTAGCCTTCTTATGGGTGATTTTGAAACAACGATGGTATTGTTTAACATTATTTTGAGGCATATTACGATCCAGTTGAGAAAACCAATCACGCCTAGCGAAAATCTTTATAAATATGAATATATGTTGGTTCAAATTTTAAGACAGTTCTAGTTCTTGATAAATATTTCATCAATTTTCAAAATTAATATCAGGTTATTCCCAATGGAGAAAGACAAATTTGAGTGATTTTCCATACCCATAATTTTGTTTCAGAATGTGCATAAGAGGAATATTTATAAGAATTATAATATTATGATGCTCTGAGTACCAAAAATATTCAAGATAATGTAACTTCGCTAGAAACACTGCACTATGCAGTAGGTTATACCTTGTCATGTTCAAAGGGTATTTTGTATTGTTCCTATCATTGTCTCGTCAAACCAACAACAGTGATGTGCAGAAACAAGACCAAAAGGGATAGAATGGTATCCTTGGTCTGGTTATAGATCAATAAATGCAGACTTAGTCTTGATCTTGGCCTTGAATTAATAAATCTTGGTTTTGATTCAGTAAGTGCAAGTTTTCGTCTTAGTTTGGTGGAGGTAATTCTTGGTCTTGGTACTGCGCAGTCAAATCTTGGTCTTACACAGTCGAGTTTTTGTTTTGATCATAGTCTTGGTTGTAGTCACGATAAGTTCAGACTTGGTTTTGGACTTTTGGTCTCGGTTTTAGTCATACAGTGTCACATCTTGTCAGTCATGCAAAATGAAATTTTTATTTTGGTATTTGTCTTATTCTTGCACAGGCATGTCTAAGCCTTGGTCTTATTTTTAACCATGTAAGGTCAAGTATTTTAGTCTTTCACAATTTTTTCTTGATGTTAGTCTTGGCCTTGCCATAATTTGAGTTTTTTTCTGTCCCAATCTAGTCAGTCTTGGTTTTGGTCTTGATCTAAGTCATAGTCATGAAAATTTAAGCCGTAGTTTTGGTATTGGTCTTAGTTTCACACTTTCACACTTTTGTTTTAATCTTAACTATGCGAAATCAAGTCATTATTTTGATCTTGGTCTTACATTTTCAGAGACAAATTTTTTTCTTTGTAGTCTTTCAAAGTGAATTCATAATACTGGTTGTGGGAACTCCCATAAATTTTCCTATATGAAATACATTCACTGGTTATAGCTTGTGGCAGAATGTTCATGTTGTTTTATCTGGTGAATATGTGGGTACCAGGTTTGATTCCCCAAACTAACAAAACCTACATCTGGTGACCATTGATGTGTACTGGACACACGCACCTAGTGGTGCATGGTGGAACTTGCAACTCTTCTTCCTAACTTAAGTCACTGATAGATGGCACTCTATATAGTGGAAATATAACTCATATATGTAGATTAAGCCTGTGTGTATAAGGTTTGTAGCTCTGCCTATCCTCCCACAGAATCCAATGATTCATATCATTCAACTTATGTTGAAACATTCTAGAGGGAGGAATGTGTTGGAACCACCATATCTTGTCCTACATGAAATACATTTGCCTATTATAGCCGGTGGTGGAATGGCTGTGTGGTCAAGTTCACAACTTCTAGCTGACAAATATGTAGGTACCAGGTTTGATTCCCCAAACTGACAAAACCTACACTGATCTTACACAGTCGAGTCTTGGTCTTAGTCTTGGTCATGCGATTGAAGTCTTGACCTTGGTCTTGTTCTGATACTGCAAAGTCTTGATATTTTTCTTCATCTTATTGCTCCCAACAACTTCATTCTCATGTTTTAGATTAAAAAGTGCTAGTCAAGGTGTAGGTACGTGATAATATGCTGGTCATTTTCAAATGCCTAAAAGTAAAAGGGAGATTGAAAGATACTTCCTTCCACCAATTTCTAAAGAATAAGGCAATTTAATGTCAAATAGGGAAAATACGATAATGGTTTGTGTTTTCATTCAGTAAGCGAAGGTGTTGAATAGGTGCTGTGTATGTTGTGGTTTAAGTGAAGTCACAATAAGATTGTACCCTAATAATTTTAAATATGTTTAGATTTATTGCATTCAAGTCAATAAATAAAATATGGTAGGTTACTTCCTGAAATACATACCTAGTTTGAGCATGCCCTATTTTAAGGTATCGGTACCACTACGGATGACCTAAAATGCAGATTGATGGTTCCATATATCTCTCAACACTTTTGACTTTAGTTTTTGATTACAATATTTGAGAGTTCAGAGTGAAGGAAATTTCAATGACTTTATATATCGCTAGATGCAGAAACTAGTGAACTTTCTAATGGTCTGATTATAGTTCGAACTCCTCTCCCCGGACGAAGTAAACCCCAAAAAAGCAAACAATATTCGAGGCCCCATACCCATGTCAAAATGGATGTTGGTAATTAGTTTTCGTTGCTCTGTTCACCAATCCTTCGTCATTTAAGAGAGATAGGTACTTACTTTTACACGAGGTCACTGCCCCAAGCTACAAGACTTGACCAATGTTTCAGTCAGTCCCATATCTTCTCTCGCTCCTCAGCTAATTCCAAATTAAAATTGAAAATTTATAGGTAGTCAGTTTCTAATGAGAACGTTTTGCACTGTGTTTCTAATTCTTGCTGATAATTAACAACAAATAAGAACGGATGAAATGAAAAAATTTGGAAAGAAAAAACGGTTTTTATTAATAAATTTCATCGAACGTCACAGGCAATTCGGTAAAATGGTGTTCTCAGGTTGCACACAACAGCTGCGAAGGAAAATTGTCAATTTGCGAAAAAAAAATTCGGTAACTTATATTCGTCTACCTATATGTCATGCACTTTATTGGCTGTGAGGTAGAGAGAAGCGGCAGCCTGGCGAACGGTAATCACAGAACTGGTTAAATTAGGTAACTGATATGTGAGAAAAAACAAAAACAGACAATCCAGTGGCTATCACAAAGTGCACTTTTTACTATATGTCACCATCGAAAATTACTTGACCACCTGCTGACTGTGGACGATGATTAAGGATACTGGTAAAAGCTTCAAATATATTCTTCCTCTTTTTCCTCTTCTTCTTCTTCTTCTCTTTCTTATTTTTACCGCATATTAGTGAAAAATGAAAGAAATTTGAGTCGAATGTTGATATTTAGAAGCGAATAGAATACAAACAGCCGTGTAAAATGTGCTAAATTATCGTGTTTAATGACCAAAACTGACATACGTTTAAGATAAAAGTAAAATATTTCGTTATTTTTGGCAATTTTCTTCCTTTTCCTTCGCAATATGGTGTGTTTGTGCGTTTGATTTTTGGAGTAGATGCATATTCGTTCACATTGCTTTCATTTTATAATTTAACATGTCGTATGAGTACATCTATCTAAAAATGACTACCTACATAAATTATTCCGTTTCTTGTCATGATGTTCGATTACCATAAACAAGAGGTCTATCGAAAAAAAAAAAAAAAATTCACGAATAATTATGTCGATTGTCAAGTAATAGGTAGACTACCTACCTATAGGTATACACAAACGGAAAGCATTATGGTAGCGTTTATGAATCAAACTGTTTTTTTTTTTCCTTTTTAAATAACCTAAAGGTATACCTATAAGAGTATACGATTAAGGTATACCGCTATTTCATAACGGCGGCGGTAGTAACTATCAAATGTAAATTTTCAAATGTTGTTCTCGTTGTTGTTGTTGTTTTTGTTGTGGTTTTCATACATACTTTTTTTTTCTCTCGTAGACAATGTCCCATTCATCTGAACTGTACGATAAATTCTAGACAAACCAACAGATAAGACAATATAGGCTACTGAGATTTTGAATGGAGTACCTACCTTTTGAGTAGCGAAAGTGTCATTGAGATATTATGACAATCACGGAAAAGTACCTATGATTTTTTTCAGCGCAAATCGAACGTAAAATACGATCTGGCATAAGATATCTGTACTTGTTTTTTTAGCATTCGGGCCATTATTATGGAGAGAATAAAAAGTACAATCAAAGGTTTAACAAGCGGAATAATTCCTTACTGGATATCTTTCCTCTTTCGTATGAATTGGTCGAGGTTATGAAGGGTAATATATAAGACCAAATTTCTGGTAAGTATTGGTATTTGAGAAATTTTGGTATCAAAATACAATGATCGAATTTACTTGTAAAAAACTGTTGAGAAATTTTCGATTAAAAGTAGAAAGTGAGTTGAAAAACACCTAAGCTTTGTTTTTACAATTTTGTTATAAAAAATTTTTTTTCAAGCATACTTAGCTAAAATTTTTGAAGAAACACAATAAGTTACAATTTGGTTTTAAAAAACTCAGAAATATTTTGTGAATATTCACCTGTAACATTTTGTCTTTTTTTCCTTTAATATTTTATAACTGGTGGAATTAAAATTATTTTTGACCAATGTAGATTTTGTCAGTTTGGGGAATCGAATCTGGTACCTACATATTTTCCAGCTAAAAGAAGTGAACTTCACCATATGACCATTCCATTACCAGCTATAACTGGCGAATGTATTTCATATAGCACAAGTTATGGCAATTCCCACACACTCTTCCTCCTGGAGTGACTCAACATGAGTTGAATGATATGAATCATTAGATGCAGTGGGAGGATTGGCGGAGTTACAAACTCCTCTTACGTCTATACAAACAGACTTAATCTAACTATTTGGGTTATATTTCCACTATAAAGAGTGCCATCTATCAGCAAATTAAGTTAGGAAGGGGAGTTGCAAGTTCCAGCATGCACAACTAGGGTGCATGCATAGTCAGCTCAAATGAAAGGTCACCAGATGTAGGTTTTGTCAGTTTGGGGAATCAAACCTGGTACCCATATATTTGTCAGATAAAAGCAATGAACTTAATCGCATGGCCATTCCACTGCCATCTATAACTGGCAAATGTATTTCATATAGGACAAGATATGGTGGTTCCCACAACTAACTTCAATAAAAAGAAGAAAGTTACCAATTCTATTTGTATATATGTTTTTTTTATGTTTGTTCCAGTGTAATTTCTCAAACTGGACACCGATTTTGATGAACTTTTTTTCAAATGATAGAAAATGATCCCATGTGGTGACCCTATTAAATTTTTTTCAGAATCTATGAGGTAGGTTTGGAGTTATCCTTAAATAAACAAACTGCTAATTTTAAAGAAATATTGCTGCTAATACTAGAAACCAGAATTGGTTGAAAAAATTTTCTAGATCTTGTTGGAGAAAATTTAAAAGAATTATTTTTCACTTTTTAATGCATTTTTTATTGCTTTTTTTTTTTTGTTTACTCTCAAGAAGATAATAAATATAGCAATGTTTCCTTTATACAAGGAGATAGCAAATTAAAATCGTTTGACTGAAAAACTTCTTAAAACCTACGATAAATAGTACATACGATACAAAGTTTGTATCTTTTCAAGGCCAATGGCATCCTAATGATAGGACGTTATGCTTAGGTGACATGAACATTTCTTGTAGAAAATTTTATAAAAAACTTTTTAATACCGAATTATTTTCTCTGTACTTCAATTTGTTTTCGAGAAAATTCTGAAAAACTGAAAACTTTCGTCCATTTGACCATCCTGAAGGGATAAAAGAAAGGTGGGAGAGGTAGAATTTTACAAAATACCCAGAGGACCAACTTAAATATATTCTAGTAATAGAACCTTGAAATTTTTCCTTTTTAAAATGATTATTCGCCTGGATCAAAAGGTCACAGCAAACAAATTTAAAAATAAAAAGTCTGCTGAAAAACTGTTTTACATCGAATGAATATTATGGAATCCATTGAACTGGTTTGTATTTTACATGACAATCGATAGTGAAAATACTTCTAATTTTGGTCAATCATAAATACTTATCTATAACTTATAGCCACATACAAACTGTACGATAAAAAAAAATCAATTCAGGCTGTTCGAGAATCAAAAATTATTATTGGTGATGAAAGTTTTCATTTATCGATACCGTAGGAAGAAAAACAAAACAAAATACCAACACTGGTTCCTGTTTTCTATGAAGTATTACTTCGTTGTGTTGTAACTTCTAGGCATCGAAAACTCGACAATTCGCACGTTTGTATGATCACGAATCACCAACCAGCGTTATTAGAAAATAAAATTGAAAAAATAAAAATAAATCGAAATAAACAGTAAATGGTGAAGTCTAACGCTAGTCTATTGATTAGTAATGGAAATGAAACAAAAAAGGCGGAAAAAAAAAAAGGCAGAAGAACGTCTGAAATTCTATATAATCAACACCCGCAACCATAGCTAGGTACTTAAACAACAAAAATACGATTTATATCGCATTACAAACGAGTGAAAGTAGGTATTCATTATTGTTATAATTTTTTTTCTTCGCTCATTTCCAATATACCTTCTTCTATCATTCTATCATTTTCGAAGGCGAGTTCATAGAGATTTGCGGTATGGGAGCCGTGTATTCGGTGCATATAACCCACGATATTTCGTGACCCGATCACCAACGGCTTAGACTTCAGAGTGAATCGATTGCCAAGCTTATTATAAAAATTGATACAGAAAAAAATAAATAAAAACTCTAACGCAGCAAGCCACGCTAGAAAATGTAGGTTTCTTAAGCAAAAAAAATTAAATAAAGAAGTTAAATAAGATGAAAAAAATGAAAATATCAAAAATATTTTCCAGAATTTTACGTTTAATGAAGTGCAAAGTAAGTTCATAATTGATTTACTGTATTGGGAGGTCATAAAATAGGTACGTGCGCAAGATATGAAAATATGATTGCTTAGCAAATAGAAAACAGCAAGTTTGCTTTTCGGCCAGCATGGTTGGTTCATCCGAAATTTATCTTCTCTTCTTGGCAATAGTTTTAGATTTTTTCAAAATCCCTCTACGGATGAACCCTTAAACCGACTCAAACCAAATTTATGTATGAAAAAGTAAAATATATTCAACGTCTTTATGGAATTTCATGATTATTAATTGAAAATTACTCATTTCAGAACTATTCAAGCTCCAAAAATTCAACATACTAGCATGTATCGGACACAACATCTGGACAATCTGGACCAAAATCAATAAGATTCTTCCTTGTGTGAATCCCAATAAGTGTACCAAATTTCATGAATATCGGATAAAAATTACAAGCTGTACCATGTTGAATAGAAACGTGTGTATAAATATAGGTAAATTTAGAGGTAATGTGCTTAAATTTTTGAAAAGTGGCGGTCTTTCTGCTCAGCACTCTAATATGTTTTAAACCATGCTTCACTATGTTTTTCTTGATTTTCTCGTCCTATAGAAAATCGTATTCGAGGAGAATAATATTCTCAGAAAATTTTCTACAAATTAGGTCATTTACACATTTTTCAAAGGGACAATAGTTTTCGATTTGAAAGCTGTCAAACATATTATCGCACTAAATTTTGTTTTTAGGGGTGTGTAAAACGGGGTAGCATTAACTGGAGGGGTGGAAACGTTTATGTTTCATGATGTCTACTACCCAATACACCAACACTGTATGATATTTCCCCAAAATTGTCTGAAAAAAAAATGTTTTTTTTTTTTCAAGTCAACCGGTAATAATACGACGACTTATAAAGTGAAAAAGTAAATTGCTCTCAATGAAAAATATCAACGTTTTTTTGACATAGCTGAATGAATATAGACAATAAAAAAAAATTCCGCCGCTTCACTTGTTATTTTCTGCGTATATATAGTATATTATCTATCTACCTATATAATATAAATTTCAGCCAACAATGCCAAAATTTTCCTGGGTGCATGAGATGAAAAACGAACCAACCCTCAACCCTAAATCTTAAAAGAAGATCAATTTTTAATATGTAGATTTTCTTCGAAAACCTACGTAAAATGAATGAAAAAGCAACCACAACAACATAAAAAAACACAAACACCACATGAAATCAAATAATTCTATAATAGAAAAAAAAAGAAAAGAAAAGAAAACAACAACAACAACAACAACAACAACCCAATAACACCTACATGGAATTAACATTTTCATTTTTTCAGTTCTATTCACCTCCCTCGCTTTATTGGTAAACTACCTGTACTATCTTTACAAAAATTTCTTCAGGATTAACGAGATTGACCGCAGCTTGTAAAATGAGAAAATCGAAAATGAAAGAAGTGAAAAAAAAAACAAAAAAAAAAAAAATCACGAACGATAAACCTTCGTAATAATAACAACAACAACAAATACTACGTAGGTACACAACGTTAATTAAAATGTGAACATTGAATCCATTTGTACTCGGGTATGATGAAATGAACTGGTTTTTCGGGCATATAAAGTGATCACCTGTCATATTGTGGTGGAGGTGGTGGTAGTGGTGGTGGTGATAAAGGTAAAGGGTGTTACCGATGTAGGTACTTATTTTAAGTATTTTATTTTTTTGACATGGCATTTTATACGAAGAAGATTTTTCGTTGTCGTTGTTGTTGTTGTTGTTGTTGCTGCTTCGTTTTCACGTTACTTCGCAGCAGTCTGGAATTTTGTCTTTATTCGTAAGTCTTAGTTTTAATTTGTCAATCAAGTTCGTTTATTGGATGACTGCTGGAACAGAACAGAAATAAAACGAGAAACAATAGAGAGTAAGTAGTGTTCAGGATCGTTTCGGTTGCCTTAAATACGAACGAGTAGGCCACTGGTCGTACAAGTGCTGGTGTCGAAAAACTTAATAAATTACCTAATAAAATTATATGAAGACCTCGTAATATTATTTAGCAGAGACTAGGTGGTGTTTTGCGAGAGTTTCTGTTAATATTATAATATGATGAACGTAAACGTTGGACAAAAAAAAAAGTCAAGAAGATCAAATGCCTCCGCGTAGAAATTATTCAAAACGTAAGTATATATTTTACGAAATTTGTCGCTTAATTCACAGTGTGACAAAAATAACATAATTATAGCAAGTAAAATCAACGAAAAACTAATCTTGCATTTAATGTGAAAAATTTCTTTCGGAAAATTAAAAAAATTTCGAAAGAAAAAAAAATACAACCGGGATTAAAAGAGAAAAGGTACTCCATTTCTACGGAAGGTAATAAAATTTAAACTTATAACTGAGCGAATTTTTTCTAATTTTATTTAAAAATTTTTTAGTTCAACACTGACTTCAATAATTCGAGAAGATCGTGCTGAAGAAATTTTAAGTGTTTTTTTTTTTTTTTTTTAAATATTTTTAGCTAATATCTCTCTTAAAGTTAATTTTATTTTCTGAGAAAATTTTTGTATTTAATGCTTTTTTGTTTTTTTTAAACCAAACGGTTTTTTGAAGATAACTCAAAATCTACCGTATCCCATCGATTCTAGAAAAAATAAAATAGGACAACCATGAGATCACTCTATACCATCTCAATTGAAAGAAGTCATCAAAATCAGCTTCTTAGGTGAAAAGTTATGCTAGAAAAGACATACAAAAATAAAAAGAAAACAAAAACAAGATAAAAATATAAAGAAAATGTATAGGTAGGTATACTTACCAATCAAATTGATAGTCTCATTTTTTTTTTATTCATAGTCGGTTGAAAAGTACACCTACTTAGGTTGCATAATTTTCTGAATTTTTATTACAAAAGTTTATTTAATATTTTTTCATATACTTAGGTAGCCTAGATTTACTTACCATAAATTTTAATAGTCTTTTTTTTTTTGACCTGAATGATTCTTATGCTAATGAGACTAGACTTTTAATCCATATTTTACTTATATAGAGATTAATTAATTGTTCAAAATTTCAGTTACGCAACCCAGTAGGCCTACGTAAAATGAGATAGGCCTCAAGCATAATCTTTGTAAGTATTCCATGGAGGTGTTGAGGAAGGAAAAATAACCCAGGACTGAATAAAAGAGGAAATTGATTTAATGAAGTGAGATGAGAGATGTAAGTTTAAATGTTTTTGGAAGAAATACGAATTTTCGAATGATTTATGGTTATAATTCCAATTTTGAAACAACAGTTTATGAAGATGAGACTTTGAGGAATGAAAGAGAAGAAAATTTTCTGTGAAAGAATGAGAGAGATGATGCACCGAACTAGTTTTAGATAACTGAGAAAGATGAAGTTCTGTAGAAGAGGAAGGGAGGGAACCATGGAGGAGTAATACTAAATGGTTGAATGGAACGGGGGTAAGCATTTAAGTCAAAAATATTATACAAGGCTTACACCACTTGGAGAGAACAGAAAAAGGTAGAGAGGGGCTCTGGCTTTCGATAGTTTTAAATTTCAGTCTTGACGTTGGCATTTATTTCAGGTCCAACAACAAGAAGTGCTTTGAAAATGCAGCCAAATCTTTCTTATGGTAAAAAAAATGCTGTTATTCGGAACCTGGATCGGAATACGATAGGCATATCCTACTACTGGGCTTTTTCTCTGAAGTTTCTTCATCCACACCAATGACTCTAATTTAACTTCAGTCTGTCGGACGCCACTTACGGTCGTTGTAATCCAAAACTCAATGATAAATATTGTTTTGTGTTATTGGCGAATCCAAAGGTAAGTGTGATAAATACAGTCTGATTTTCATTCCTGGTTGTTTTGGAGTGGGTAGAGGAGAGAAGAAAATTTTAATTGACTGTGACATCTCTGCAGGACCAACAGTGAATACTCTCCTAGGTATGCGTCCTGTTCCCACAAAAACCATCGATATGCCTTATGAGCGCAGCTAGGCTTTCTTCAAGGGGGAAACATTTGACGACCTATCTGTTTTTGCTAGGGTTGCCTACTTTCTCGCCTGCATATCTTGATATTAAAAAGTACATTGGTCTTATGGAGCTTTACTGGTCCAGTACATACTATATAGTCAAAGGGATGATACGCATTTTTTCTTTTTCAGGTTGAAAGGATTCGTATTTGAAGCCTAGATTCTGAGATTTTAGAACTATATACAGCAAGCAGTGGGGGGCTCAAAACATTTTTATTCATTCACCATAAAACTTCATTAACTTCAGCCCAGGAAGTTTCACGGAATGTGCTCATCAATTATCACAATACTTGCATATTTACTTACATTAAGGCGGAAGTCTTACATTAAGTAGTTCTAATTTCAGTCAATATTGAAATCATTTTTTGATAGATTCACTTTTTAAATATAGTATACAAATAGAGTGTTTCAATAATTTAGTGTCTCCAATTGACCTTGATGATGAATGAAAACAGCCTGGTTCACATTACTAATTTGATCACGTCAAGTTGATTAATGGAGCTAATTAAGTTATAATCACAGAAGTTTTCGGATATTATGGGATGTATAGCTTCAAACTGTATACCAAAATATTATTTTTTTATGAATGAGTTTTGTTTCGAAGAAAGAAAAATAAAAGAACTATTTCTATCTATGTTGGCAAAAATTGTAGGTTGTAGCAATATACACTACCTGTACGATCATGCGGTGTGCAATTTCAAGTAACTCGAGTGATGGTGCAGGTTAAAAAATCGAGCTTACAAATTTATGCACCCAATCGGAAAGAGACTTGTTAATCAGTTGAAATTACACATTTCGCCCCAATAAATAATATTTATTTCTCACATCGTGGCTAGACAAACGAGTTAGCACATGGATACCGACGATTTCCGACGCATAATCCATCGCTATGCTTATTATACTTCTTGTCTAGCTTCCTACAGATGCATTCATTAAAATAAAAGGAAAAAAAAAAAAGAAAGAAAGGCTAACTTCTTACTCCACCGCCACTAACCGTACACACCACAATAAGTGGTAAATAAACAAAATGTAATTTCATTTTTAACAACCGAATAAATTCTTAACTCAATTTATTTCTTTCGGAGGTACCTACCTAATGCCATAGCCCAAGTAGGTAGGTACCTACCCAAAATATGAATAACGACTCTACGTCATCGGCGTATTATGGCATAAAATTAATTATTTTCGGTTCTACACACTTTTTAATGCCATAGGACCTATTTACTTTTCGCACACTGTTAAATGCAGTAAGCAAACACCATAAGGTACTTCAGTGCACGCTGGAATAATGTACGTATGAGAAAATTGAAAAAAAAAAAAGCTAATAAATCACATATTCAGTCTTACGGTAGATTTGTACACGAATAGATGAGGGAGTAGGGGGAAGGCAACTTATTGGATAATGTCAGCAAGTTTTGGAAGACCGCAAATGAAAAATTGTTTAATTTGTGAAAAAGTGCTGAAAAAAAAACTACTTTTCACCATAGGGCGTAATTTATTACAGTTTGAAGACGATTTCTGGGTTAACGTGATAGAGTGAGTTTTGTAGTGGTATAATAGAGGGAGAAAGGTTTGTACTATGATTCAAATTATTTGCAAAACTATTAATATAGAATTAAAAATGAAAAAAAAATAAAAAAAACATTTTCCTCAATCAATATATTTGTAATATTGAGATTTAATTCCAGGGTAGTAAAGACTCTTACTTTTAAAATATTAATTAAATGCTCATTGCTCACCATATTTAACACTAATTTACGATGAAATTAATTATGATTTAGAAGTAGTAAAAGACAACAAGTACAAATTTTTTGTAATGTTTAGTCCACAATAAATGTGGAAAAAATCGATAAAAAATCTTCAAAAATCAAAAACATAGTCTTATACGCGAGGAGCAACCACAATTTTTTTGTAAAATATTTCTCATAATTATGAACCCATATACTTATAGTATACTTTTTATACCTATATCAATCTCAATATTGTTCCAATAAATTCTCGCCAAAAGCTCAAGTAGAAAAGCTCGGGTCTTCAAAATTCATTAACTTTCCAAAATTTCAGAACAGCAACCTCTGCCCGAAAGGTTAGCAATCAAAAGTCATGAAAATTTTGTAAATTTGCTTTATCGTTATGTTTCTTTAGATGACAAATGAGAAAACCATTTGACTCCCTGTCAACTTTCATACATTGGTCAAATTAAGTATGTGGGGCCAATACATGTATGAGATATAGGGGCTCGCACCCCTCAATGACAGTTGCCATCAAAAGGCTGGCATATTTTCGTCTCTATGATGTTAAACCAATACATGCACGTACATTTGTATGTTCATACCTACATGTACGTACAGGTAAGATACATTATACAGACCATGACGAATTACCTGATAAAGATCTCGGTGATGTTACAGGCCAGTACCAAATGCACTATATCATTTCTTATCATCTTACAGAGACAGGAAATGACGTAATGTATGACATAATATCATATGTATTTGTACATATATGTATCTGTGTGCGCATGCTAAATCCACTATATAAACCCTCGAAACAGTCTACAAAGTTGCTAGTGTTCACCCTGTATTTGGCTCACCCATACATTCGGGTATGACGTGGCAGAACGTGCAAAGTTATAGATTACCTTCTATGTGTGAATACTTCTCACAACAAGGCATTTTTTTCAGCAGTAATTAAGAAGATTTTTTAAATTAGTCTATATGGGTTTAAATTGAACTTGAATTATGGGTAATGTTAATTTGATGTTCGTTTTTTTTTTTTCATTCTAGATGAGGAATAGTTTACAGAAGAAGGTGGATTGCCTCTTAAATAATAATACTATGTTTTTGATTTTTTTAAATTTTTGATTAATTTTTTCAACATTTTATTGCGGAGTAAGAATCACGAAAATTTCTATTATCAAAATACTAGTGTTCAGTACTTCTATTTCATGCTGCTATCCCATAAAATTTCCAACAGTAGTATTTGAGAAAAAAATTCTTGTTCAAATTCAAAAACTCTTTTTTCTCAGCATATACATACATTTTGAAGCTGATATTTGAGAATATTAAAAGACAACCTAAAAGCAACCACTAAGAAAAAAAAACAGCTAATTTCATTCAAAGGCCAATTTCCAATGCTTAACCAACTAACGACTTTTCAACAATGGTTCAAGAATGCAAAAAAAAAAAGAAAAAAAGTTGCAACATGAATTTGGAAGTATTATTTTGAAACTTTTACGAGAGCTGAAGGATTGACTGAAGTGACACCCAAATACCAATATTTATTACGCAAGGGCGTAGATAAGGGGAGTGCCCTGGGGATCTGAACCTACTTTAGCTCCAGAAAAATAGGTTGGTATGAAAAATTGTGTGTTTTTCGATGGTGGCGGTAATATGACGGGGACGAGAGTTGGAAAGGATGACTGAGAAGATGTGGACCCCTCCCGTCCCATCGAACCATCTACGTCCTTGAATAGACTTTTTTTCCATGTGTGAAAAAATTTATTTCTCCGATGGTTCCTCTTTCTGCGAGTTGCTTGAAAATTATATGTTTGTATGTGTGGTGGGGGCGTCATGCCTGAGCAGAAGGGTCAGAAATAAACAGCAGAGAAAATGTAGACCTCCCTTAAACATAATGATATCCGCATCTTTGGTGGAAAATATCACAGATTCTAAGTCACAAAACTCGGTATCCACGATTCTGCGGAATGTAGCAGTAGAATTTAGTTTTCACAAACAAAGCATTTCGTAGATACTCGTTCCTTAATGCAGAATGTGAAATTTCGTGTTTTCACCGTGAAAATGGTTCTTATTTTTGAAGCCTCACTGCGCATCCAACTGTATGCACCGTTGACAATGCTCCGGTGCCAATAATGAAAACGATACTTAATATAAACTATTTTCATTCATTAATAAAAATGTGAATGGTAAGTAAGAACTGGAGCGATACACGGCTTGGTGCACTTGCGTTAACGACTTCATATCATTACTGCCACTGGATCGAGAGGAGGACACGGTTGCCAGAAGCCAGTCACGAACTTGTATATTAGGTACCTACCTACTCTCTGTGTGTAGAGACGACGTCCGATTTTCATATACCTACGTTTGTTTGTAATTGTTTTATACTCGGTATTTGTTTTGTTCGCCTTCTCAATTTTTTCGAACGTTCGTTTAAAAAAGCTTCTTACCAGCAAGTTATATGCTGTGAACAGGATCGCCGATAATATCTGTATGGATCAAGAAGTGAAGTATGTGATCTTATACGAGTGCAACGTATTTAACTTATATCAGCTACCGATATCTGGTTATCGAAGACACGATCTCAAAAAAAAAAGAAAAAAAAGTAGATCAGTGGGCGAACGATATATACCATAAATACCTGCTGCTTTGTATTTTGTCGAGTGTGAGAAGAAATTTACATTAACGATGCTGAGTGTTCATGTGCGTTTACTTACCTATCCTCACTCCACAGTGGTCTGAATGATAAATCAGATGGAATAAAATTATTTTTCCAGTCGACTAACACCATAGCGTTGCGAGGAAAATGATAATATTAGAAAAACTACCTGACAGTGGGAAAACACTGACGAATGAATCCAACAACAAGATGATCGGCATGGCATTAGTCTCCAAAGGTTCTCTTTTGCGATGCATCGGTACCAACGTCCAAGATGCCAAGGCAACAGTGCATTGCATCGGTGTCTAAATGTTAAATTTTGCGTGTTATCGGTGTCCATGTTTGGTTTCTTGGTAATCTCCTCGTATTCTGCTTACTGCATGAAAATCAATTCGGAAAGGTAGTCAAAATCTACGTACGAGTTCACAATAATATCCATTAGTAGGATTTGTGTTCCCAAAATATTGTGGGGCATTTCTGATCAAAAATTTTGTTCCCGGGAATTACCCATCCCTAGGAACAATTAGTGGAATCAACTGATACGTATCGATACTTCGTGATTTGAGATTGACATGTAACGACGCTTTTAATTCTATTCATCTTCTACATCACTACAGTGGTAGGCATATTGTTTTCGCTCATTATTACCGGCCTTGAGTTCAGTGCTTAGAGAGTCACAAAATAAAGTGTAAATATGTTCTTGGAAGAAAACTCGTCCGAAAAAATTAACACGATTTCGTACAGGATACCTGTATATGCATACCTGTATATATGCAGGTCTTTGCCCAAAACTACTGCACGAAGTACCCACCTGATGAAACTTTGTACCTAAGTTACGTAGGTATCGAAAAACTACCGTTTCGTCATCTTCGAAATCCTGTCCCAAAGACGTGATAAATGTTCGAAATATCCTCTAACGTTTATGATATTAATTTTTCCCTTTTGAATAGGTACTGTAATCGTAACCAAAATCGTTGGCCAACACCTACGCCACCGTATCAAATATCCACGAATAGGCTCCATTTGTCTTTCACCTTTAAACGCGTTGACGTTTTTACTCGACCGAGTAGCTTTTATTCGCATAATAGGTATGTATAATTTTTGGAACGTTTTCAACATTTATGGATCTGAAACAAAGCACTTGTAGCGTAAGAAAAAAAATTCTAACGCCGCAGCAGTTCCGTTAGAAAAAGTAGGTTTTCAAAAAGTAGTACCTAAGTTATTTGCTAATAGGTTAGATACCTACCTACAGATTTATAATTATTGACGATCGTATTAAATTTTTGTAACCCCTGATTTAAAATTACACAGTTTGAAACCATTATCCGTTTCAAAATCGAAACAAAAATGGATTTTATAAAAGTACGTTCCGGCCGATCAATACCAGAATTGGTAGCACATTGCATTAAATTATAACAAATACTGTGCGCGAATTTCGTAGTTATTGGTTCAAAATCAAATATTTTATAGCCAAATATTATTAAGAATAGCTGTACGTAAGTACTAACGTTCATTTCTCCAAATTTCGTGACTAATAGACCAAAATTTAGATCCGTACCGTAGTGACTAGAGATTAGCATACATGGTAGTTGTACCGATTATGGGGTATGTACCAAATATGGGGTACCATTGTTTCACTTAAACTATTAACGTAGTCTGTTGGAAAAAAATTAAGCAATTGTTAGCAAGATTGTTCTATTGTACTTATTAAAAGTCGAATGAACTTAGCCTAAAAGGAGTTTTCCCTTCTTTTTGATTTCGATCACAGTTCTCTTAAATTTATTTGCAATGTTTTATAACTTTTGGACAAAATACATTTTGATATTTTGAATCAGTTATGATCAATACCAACAGAAAATGTGAACATTTGCATTCTAACTCCAAGTAGCCTATTGTCAATCCTATAGGTTAATTTATTGAATTTTATGAATTTTTTATTTTCATTTTACCAAAATTGAAAGGATGAACCTAATATGGGGTACCTACCAAATTTGTGTGTTTAAAACAACAGAAAATGGAATTAGAATGTTGTAAGTTGCATTTGTAATCTTTGTAAGAAAGAATAATTACTTAACTCTAATTTTTATGTATATGGTAGCTGTGGAATACCTTGTCGTGAGAGATATTCTCACCAGAAGGAAATTCAACAGAATTTAAGCGTGCTCAGCCACTTCGTACACAAGTACGGGTAAGCCAAAACCAAGGCGAACACTGGCGATTTTAGAGCCGGTTTGGGTGGTTTATATACGGCTTATTTGCACGCACACAAACACACGTATGTAAGATAATACGTACATCGGTGAGGGCGGCCAGGTCGCATCATCCCCTATCATGATAAGAGATGGCTGGCTGGTTTGTGTACGGATCGTGACATTGTTTGGTGATGTCACGATTCGGTACTCGTACATTACCTGCATGTACTTGCAGGTAATTACGATCAAACGTATTTTGTGTGATTTAACGTCACAAGGACGATTATTAGCCTGCCCTTTGGGGCGGCGACTGTCGTCAAGGGGTCCGAGCCCCTTTACCTCATATGGTTGAGTCCCCACAGTAGCATATATTTTCAGGTAGCCTATTCCAGGAAAAGGTGATACTACATGTTAAGTATATGAAGTGTAATTAGGCTATGTAAAATATAATAGGTACCCCATACTAGGAAAGGGAGTACCCCACTTTGGGTATATGTTTTTGTGGAATCATAATTATGAGTTAAGTGACAAAAAAATTCATGTAAAATCCAAGACTGGCTTTATAGACTTTTTAATGTTGCAAACAATAACTTCAAGGTCCATATATTATAAAATACAAGGTATTATATAGATATTTATACAGGTAAAATGGCAAACTTTTAATAACATGTAATGTGGTATATTGTTTGCAACAAATATCCTTTTCAGAAAAAAAAGCCGATAACTTTTTTCCCCTTGGAGGTTTATTGTATTAGGGAGCAAACTATATAAAATCGAATACGTATCACCTCTTAAATTGATACTCCCCCCACAGCCCTCCAAGATATTTTAAACCATACTTGATAGTTATTTTCGTGATTTTCTTGGCTGAGGATCAATCCTACGGAATGATTCATTCTCAGAGAAAAATTTTCTCATAAAATTTTCTACGAATTGGGAGGACAACGTATTTTTCATTGGCGCAATAAGTTCGATGTGTAAGGCTGTCAAACAATTTATGCTACACAATCTTGTTTTCTTGTGGCTGAAAAAGGGAGTAACATCAACTTGAGGTGCAGAAACGTTTATGTTTATTGATTTCTACTCAAAGGTGTAGCCAGCAAAGGGCGGGTGGCCATTTTCCCCTGAATTTTCAAAAAAACAACAACAAAAAGACAGCTAAAATAAAAACAAATGTGGATTTTTTTCTTTATTCGAAATATCGTTGATATTTAGAAACAAAGAAATAATGAGAAAAAATTAGGATATTCAGCGAAACATTCAAATGGGTTTTCAAAGAAAATCTATTATATTTTTTGTTAAGCAAGCTAAAATTATTATTTAATAAAAGCTAATTGTGGTTAATTTTTTTTTTTTCATGAAAATATTACATATTTCTTAACGTTAATGTTCCATCATATTTAGGTAGACAAAAATATTCGCTAACTTAAATATTCCGAAATAACGGCAAATATTTCTAATGAAATATTCACAGTTACCTCCAACATGTCCTACTTATTGACGACTAACAAATATGTAGACGAGCACTAAAGTCAGCATATTTGTTAGCACAATAAAGTAATGTACAGTAAGTACATTTTTGACGTAATAAACATTTTAGGCAACAAAACAAAGTGACCTGGAAATTCGGTATAGACCAGGACTTTACTTGCCATTCTATTGAGCTGAAGACCTGTACTCCACTGCCTTCACTCAATTAGTCTGAAGTGCTTCAAATGAACACAAGTTAAAAGTTCGCCCTAGAAGAGGCAGGACTCTCAGAGGTATTGTATTAATATCAATCTATGTGTAAGAATTAATAAGTATAAGTATTTTATTCTGACTTTATTATTATGACTTAAAGTAATAAAGTAAAGTAAAAAGAAATGGAGTTTACTTTATTTGGTAATGTCTTTATTTTATCTGGGCTAAAGACATAGCAGTTAATTTCATTGGAAAATTTTTAATGACTACTTTTTGGATAGCCAGTAAAATTGACTGTGATTGGACTTTTGAGTTTGCTTGTTACCACTGGTACAACTGGTGGGGCAACGGGGTACTCATTTCCAGGTGATTGAGTTTTAGGAGTGTAAAAATTACAAATGGAAATTAATTTTTAAACTATTTATACGATAATTATTACACTGTAGGCCCAGGCCTCATGTATCCATTGAGGTCATTGGAAATCCAAAAACAAAATCAACCTTTCATACATGAATGTTCCTGAAATCAGTAAATATAAAAAAAAATTTTCACGAGCGTAGTGAGCGAAATATTAATTTTTTCGTCTCCCTATAAAACCCTCTACAAGTACAGCCCTACTGCAGTTGAGGGCGATATATTTACTAGTTCCCATGGGGTAAATGTATAGTTGTATCACTGCGTGTCAACCCCCTAGCTGTTCACTACTTTGATAAAACTTGCTTTGCCCACACCTAAAAAATTTAATAGCTACGGCCTTGTTTCAACTACTCAACATACAAACTCTACGTAATAATTTCCCCAATGTTTTTTTTTTTTTTTTAAGCCAACAGGTAATATCGCTACCTAAAATAGGTATATCGAAAAATTAAACCTTTTTTAAAAAAAAATAAATATCAACGTTACGAAAAAAAGGAGCGAGATATACTTCCATTCTGACATAGATGAATGAATATACACAATAAGAACGAAGTCCGCCGCTTTACCTTCTGAGATTTATTAGTCAAACTTTTCCTTGTGTCGTGTATCTATCGAAAAAAGTACCTATGCCCACACCCAGATCGTTTTTATGACACCGGGATTAATAAGCAGATTTTCATAGAAAACCTACTTAAAAATGTTCTACGGATTTCGATTTCAAATTAATTCAACGCGTACTTACTATCTGATTCGTATAAATACGCCAGGATATCGTCGTCCATGATATGGTCGTGGGCAGATGATGTTAACAAGTGACAAAACAGCTTTATACATATATACAGGTATACACATCCTAAGTAAGTTGAGAATGGTTACTAATATTATAATGGTTTGGCTGTAGTATTCGCAAAAAATGTTCGCATTACGGTCAAATTTGGGTGAAAAGACAATTTGTTCGTGATCACAAATCTCACCCCTCCCCGCGGAAAAAATTAATTATTTTCGTATAAATATCCGGTAGATATATTAGATAACAGATAAACTGCTTACATATGAGAGCTGTGCAGTCGAACATAATTTTGTCCGTGTGAATTTTGATATTTAAGCTTTTTAACTTTTTTTTTTCTTCCATTTTCTTCAACGACACACAGATGGTTTAGGTTACACATTTGGTTGGGTTAATTTATGAGTCTATTTGTACGACAAGTAAACACAAATCCAGTATAATATAAGTACAAACGAAGTTTTCTTTACTACTCAGTTTTTTAGGTGAAAAAAAAAAAAAAAAAAAATACTCACGTACCTGGGTATGTATCTGGATAAGGGCGGTTGTTTTGGTATATTGATTGATAATGAACACGAAACAGACGATGTAAAAGAAATTTTTTCTTCATTCATTCATTTATAACTTTTCCAAACACGCAGACGGATGATGTAGAGTGCGAGTAGAAAAAAAAGGAAAATGGTACGAAAAGTCATCATCCGGAGGACGTTATCGTCGCAATGTGAGGTTTCAATTTTTGGAAAAAATCTTATTTATACATTTTACGCCTTCTGCATATCGTATACCTGTATGGTCAAATTATCATCTTCTTTAGCCCTTTCATTCGATCAAATGACTAATATATTTTGGAAATTTTTTACATTTTCTTATTCTATCACTCCCTCTTTCTCTCTCTCTCTCTCTCTCTCTCTCTCTCTCGATGTACCCCACCTTTGCTCTATCAGTCTCGTACAAAATTCACGTATACTCCCACTGATGGTATTTTGGAATGTTATTATTTTATAATATAAATCACCGAGGGGGTACTGATTATATCGTTTATCATGGAATAATAAGGCGTACGAATAAATAAATTAAAAATATATATACGTATAAAATACTTTTTTTTTTTTTTTTTTTACTTATTTAAGTTATAGATGATTGTTGTATATTTCGCAATACTAACTACTGGTGTATTTGCTGGACACCATTCCTTTGCAGTGCCACAGTCGAAGACTGGTTAGGTATATTATATTATACTGTAGGTGAGAGAAAAAAGAGAAGAAAACCACGTTTGAATTTTGAATAGGTGAATTGTTTACGATTGCATCATGAAACTGGTTGTTTTTTACTTTGTTGTTGTAAAAGGAATCGCGTAAAGGCGACTTCACCGTATGCTTATCGTCTATTATACAGGGTGTAACTTGGGCAATTGGTGTGGTGTATTATTTCAAGTGAGAGGGAAATTTAAGATTAAAATAATTAACTGAACATTATCAGTTACTTGTCACTGAATAGGATTTGGGCTTGGTAAGAGGCTAAGAGGACAATATAGCCATAATTTTGTAATCATTATTTTTGGCCGAAAAATTATTGAATTCAGTGATTCAAATCAGAATACAGATGTTGGTACACTGCTCACGCCACAGAGAGACAGGCTTATTTATCGGTTAACTTGGACTGATGATAGGTGGGTTTTGTGAAATAATCTTTACATTTGTATACGCAGTTGTCATCTGTACACTGCTAAATTATTTAAAAAAATACGATTTGACAGAATTCTCCTTCCTTACTAGCTTCAATGCAGAAAATTCACGCTTTTTTTGAATTTCAATTAGTGGGTAAGAGAACAAAGAAGGCAATACATTTTCGATTAATTTTTGCAACAAAAACTTTTCTCTAATTTCAGTGTGGTTCTTAAAAGAATATCCCATTTTTTATTTATTACCGTCAACGTATTTATAAAGTGAATGGCTTTTTCGGGGTATTAAATTCGAATTTTGATTCGATTCTTTGGTACATTGGGGATTGTGGTCAATACCTATGGTCATTGGTTATGGTTGACGATCATCGTGAATGGTTATAATTGCCAGCTACATTTGCAGATAGTGATTTGTAATCGTTGGCATTGGGTACAATTGTTGACAATGGTTACAGGCTACGGTCATTCTCCATAGTCACCAGCATGGTTTCCAGCCACAGTGACATGGTTACAAGCCATTGTAACAAAATATATAATTGCTAGTCACAGTTGTTTTGTTTGATTGGTGACTGTGGCCATTGAACATAGTTGGTGGCAAAGGTTGTTGAGTGTGGCCCCTTATTATGATCACTGGTTATGGTTATTATCTCTGGCCAGTGTTTAAGGTTGCTGGCTACAATTCTATCGGCAGTCACGATTCCTCGGTATGATTGGTATCTATGGTCATTGGGCATGGTTAATTTTGATAATAGTATCTGGCTGTGGATGCCGGTCACAGTGAATATCTGGAATTTTCAGTCGTAACTGCGATTGTGATTGGTATCAGTGATGTGTGCTTATGGTCACTGGTTATTGGTTGTTGACTACAAGAACATCAAAATTTCAATGATTTTTTAATTATTCTATATCTGCTCCCAATTGGGTACATGATGTATCTCTCCAAATGAGGCATCGAGTTGTGCACTGAAGTAGAGATTCATGCCAATATTTCATTCAAAAATTGCTGGACTAGCAAGAGTTTTCATATCAGAAATGTAAGGCGCAATCGTTTTCGTCGTATTTAGACTCTTAAGTATTTCAAGACTATCAGACTACGTGCTTTTGGAAAAAAATTGAATAAAATATGTGCTTGATTTTGATTAACAGAATTTCCGAATAATATGATCGGTGTTGATCAGAGAATGGAATCATGGGTGGGGCCAGAAAATTTGTTATAGAAGGGGCAAACCTATTTTTCTTTTAAAAAGTAAATCTCAAGTTTTTTTCACTGAATACGCAGAAAAAAGGAACTTTATTTTCCTCACAATTTGGCGGAGTAAACGCCCCCTGTCCTTTCGTCATGCCTATGTTTTGAATCCAGATAATAAAGGTATATCATTGGTCAGTTGGTTATTAAATTTAAGTGATAACTAATCGCGGCTATTCATCAGTGATTTGGTTCTTCTAAAGGCTGCGACAATTTTTGGTTGATTACTTGGTCACATCTATATGTACTCAGTGGTCATAAATGAATGTCATAACTATTTCTTTCGCACGAATATAATGAAATTCCACTTCGAATGTGAAATTTTCTTTATTTAGACAACATTATTCCAATACCTATCCTAGGTACTAACACAATATCAACTCGAACAATCGTATACATCTTAGATATTGACAATAATTGGATTAAACTTTCTTAACAAATGCTGCCAAAATATACCTGCTTCACTTTCATCGGTTGTGCTCAATGATTACTTGACACTCAGCTATATCACTCACCATCAGTTCTAAGCAGTCAACATAACATCCAATATTATTTCATGAAATCATCTAGTGCATTCTTTACCTATTTAAGTTTGCACGTAGTGAACTACAGACTGTATTTCCAAGATAGTGGGGAATGATTTGGAAGAACAATATCTACTGTCAAATTTAGAGCAATAAAAATTCTGAATTAGATCAATTTTTTTTTCCTTTACGTTTATACTCAGGATAAATTTCGTTCGATAATCTCATAACCTGCATATTATAATTTGTTTTTTGTTTTTTGTTTTTTTTTTTGTACACATCAGCTACTATGCTTATTAGGGTAGTAATTTTATGGCCTGTCGATCCCGATGAATTCCATTAGCACATAAAAATGTACTCCACTCCCCAACACCATCGTGTAAGTATACATAATATAGAAAAAAACTTCCATAAATTATCGGTTGATAGAGTTGTAAAATTTCTCGTTATAGCTGAAAATGTTTCGATAACTTGTCAGATTTATGAACGTTACCAAACATTTTCCCCGCGAGTGAATGAAGAAATTATCCGAAATTTGTTGTCGTACAAACGAGATCCATAAACATGGCTAATAATAATGGTATTTATAATTTGCAAACAATGATAAATATACTGGTGGTCGATTCACACTAGAGAATCGAATAAAATATGATTAGGTAGGTAGGCAACTACATATTTTTCGTATACATTTGCAATATTATAATAATTTGAGAAAATGTGCGGAGGATCGATTCGTACATATTTATGACAGCCTTATTATCGATTATGCCCACGCTGTTTATTCTAACACTAATTTTTTTATGGTTCGAAGAAAAAAAAAACTATATATAGTTAAAAAACCACAAATATTCCATAACTGCACAGGTTGGTATTGTGATATAAATCACAAAAATTACAATAGGTTAATGTATTTATGGACGTTTTATTCAGATTTTTTTTTTTTTTTTTTTTTTTTTTTATTGGTACCTAGCTTCCCTATTATTAAGTAAAATAAAATTGTGGTTGATAACGGTTCGTTGCAGTATGGTTCAATTGAACAAAAGAAAAAGTGAAGAATATGAGAGAGAAAAGACTGACGGAAAAAAATGTTTGTGAAATCCAAAGTGGCATTCTCGTGATTGGAGCTCGTTTTGTTACCAACGTAAATCAGAATTTCGATGATAGATTTTACGCTGATTGAGTATGAGAGGAGGGAAAGAAAATCACGATCTTTGAAAATTGATCGGTTGTATCTGATAAAAAGTTGCAGAATACGACCAACGATAATAACGGGCCATGATTGGATTTTGCGTAATGTTCATCATTTCTGTATCGTGCACTTGTTACATGCAGTTTGAAAATGATACAAAGAATTGTGGGTCAGAATGACAAAAAGAAAAAAAAAAAAAGTATAAGAATCGCGAATAGTTAGTAGTTTTGAAACAGCTGTTTTCGATGTTGTAATGCAAAACATGCACACAAATTACACAATAGGTATACGTGTACTTTAACCAGAAGAAGATGAGATTTATATTGTTAATTATTGTTGAAAAATTTTGAGTGGTATTTTCCTACCAGGGAAAAAGGAGGAGAGCAAAAAATAACAATGTAAATTTGGTACCTACCAGCTTTTGGGAAAGTGCAAATCAGTTCTTCGAAAATTACTTAAATGATATAATATTTCAGACAGGAAGAGTAAAACGATGTTCCTAAAGTATTGTCATTTCTAATTTTTGCAGCTATGTAATAATATGTTCGAAGTAAACATGTTACGTAAGTATGCGTCATTATATTCAGAAAAACAAAGAAGTAATATCTAATTTACAGCTGAAAATATCTTTTGTCAGTAGAAATGGCGAAGAAAAGTTTTTAGAGATCATTCTCATCATACACCAGCTCAATGTTATTTACTTTGTTGAAATAGAATTCATTAGAAAATTCTACGAAAGAAGAAATATTTTAGTTTAAACCAATATTAATTTGAAATATTCATTCACACGCTGGAGTAAAGGTCATATTCGTCACCTTAAAACGAAACTAGTTTAATTCCAAAAATGCTACTTTTCAGGAGAGTGAAAAGAATGTTCAGCATGTTGTTATTTTTCATTTATTGCAATGTGGTATGGAACCAATTATAGTACGTAAATTAATAATAGGAACCATGTGAAGACATTCTTCACAAAAAAATTGAAATTCTATTGTTTTCCTCCAAAACTAAGGGACTTGCATGTACCTAGTATAGAACAGAATTATTATCCAGAGGTATCTTAAGTCTCGCATTGATTACCTACTTTTGTACTGAGCACAGAATGAAAAAGTTAGTGCAAAGTAGCTTATTTTGGAGTTGAGATAATTTTATTTTAATAAATTAATTTTAAAGAAGTCGAGTTGAGTTTCTTCTGCACCAAATAATTCTTTCACACACTAACATACGATAGTATTTCTTCACTGATTATCTTGAATTTTCAAGCAATATGGACTTGAGTTAGCTTTACTAAATGATAGAGGATAGTACAAGGCATATTTTTGTATATATATAATGCAAAAACTGTATTTTTGGACTTCAGTTAGTTTCATTATATGGTGACGATTGTTAATTTAGGTAATTTATATCTATTGTGGAGGTACGAACTAATTAACTATTGTAATGAAATTGGGTACTTAATTTAATTTTACTTTTCATTAACCTGGGGTCACACGTGCACTGATTTTTTGACTATCTTTGGTTCACTACCAGATAATCAAATATACCTACTAACATTTGGAGTGAAACAGAAATTTTATTGCGCGTACAAGTCAGTACTAAACTGATTCACTCTGACACCCCCTCCAGTGAGTAGGTATTTCACTCGTCTCCCTGTTTGACTTGGTTTTGAAAAGAAGTGAAACATGTAGGTATATTTTAGTGCACATCTAGTTTTATAAATTAGTGGTAACTAAACAATGGTCACCAAGCAACAAATAACTAGAAACCAAATTAAAATTTTAAAAATTAATTTCCACGCAGTTGCTGGCAATTTCAATGTGTTATGTTTTGAATACTGTTATCATTAACAAGAACAACATTTTCTGAACTTTCGCAATAGAATCAAATTTCTTTCATATAGAGACGTTTCCCAACTATTCTCTTTGTTCCTCGGATACTTGTTACCCATTTCTCTGTTGCCACCTGATTGCTGTATATGTAGATATATTCTTAGGATCTCTGTGCCCTTTGAACAAATGGGCCTAAACAATTGCCAATGGATCAACCTGATCATGCAGCCCAACGCTGGAGCAAGGACTCCAATTTGTACATTTACGAACGAGTAAAGTGCACTATTGTTTTTTGAGATGACCTCACCCAGCAAATACAATCAACATTCAGGAAACATGAAATTTTTGGAAGGTTACATAGGCAACTACGGTCTCAATCTTTCTACAATTGATATGCGGTTGGCTATATCGAAGATGACATAAGTTATATATGACAAAGTTATATTGAAACTATATAGACACCTCTAAGGCAAGTGACACAATGACGTAAACAATAAAGATGATTATAGTGACCTAACGTCATTGCATAATAATTATGAGATGACAAATCTTATCAATTCACCCAATAGTATCAGTATCCATACAGTTACAGCTTTGGTTTCAGGGATAGAAGTAATTTAAAAGTTGCCAGGTCAAATACCCAGAGTGGAAACTCCACCATGTTGGTAATCTTACAGTACAATTTGAGAGCATCAAGAAACGCAATCTCTTGGAATATTTTCTTACGACAGGTGGGAACAGTGACACTGGTAGCAGTAGAAGGGCAGTTGGATCTGTTGAGCACCTACTTTATCTATAAACCTACTTCATTTCTCACTCCATGTCTAACATCGGTAGCCATGTAAATCCACATAGTTATGGCGTCCGTTTTAGGGAAAGCTAAAATGTTAGGGTCACTGCTTCCCATTCTATTACTGGTAATTCCACATTGATAAAGAAGCTTCATCAAATTTTCAATGATAGAACGTAAAACATACTACTGACAGGACCCTACATCCTACCAATTCCACCACTTCAACATTAGATAGTTTGTTACCTGTCGTGCTGAAAGGAATGCCGATTTTTCCATTGAATGCAGAATTTAAAGGAGATAATGGCGTAATGAAACAGTTTTGCATTATTTCCAATGGGAGTACTAATTGCTCTTTATCCAAATTTTTCAGAATGCATATCATCAAAGCTTAGTCAAGTACCTATTTTATTAAAATGTTGTCATAAGAAAAGTGCGTCAAAATTTCTATCTCACCTTTTTCGAACAATCCCAATGGCGCTACAGATAACTCATCACCAATATCCACCCCACCATAATCATATTAATAAAGGATAAAATTAAAGATCTCTAAAGGTATAACAGGGAATGTTTGACTCTTGCTCAGTCAATTGCATTCATGCATCTGTACAAATTTGTTGTCCACTCGAGAACCTGCCATCTTAATTAGGTAAATACGAGTGACTGCATATAGCTAACCTTCTGGTACGGTAAACTTGAAAAATTTAGCTCCCAAATCTGAAAAATTATAATATTGGCAATTGCTATTGATTATTAGTTATTAATTAGAACGTATTTTTATTGAATTTGCGTGTTAGTTAAATAAGGGAAGATAAATAAGGTAATCTGCACTGTGTATTTTAATTAAAATCTCAATGTGTTAGAAGTAAAATCATGGCAGATTTTCGGACTGACTATGTAGGTCAGCAGTGAACTCATTTATGAGGATTCCCAATTTAACTATGCGTATCTTGTTTTGTGTGTGTGTGTTTGTGTAATACTCACGTCGGTTTAGTTTTAGCATTGCATCTGATGTAAAGACATGTTTCCCACTCCTCCATAATTATCACATCGTCAAAAACCAAATGATCCGAATCAGAGATCCCAACCCGTGAGGAATTCCCCCAAAAGTGACGTGAAAGTCAATGAAAACCATTAAAATATATGCAGTAAAGAAATTATGAATAAATTATTTTATCTTGTAAGTAAGTAGCGCATATCGAGAAATTATTCATTTAATTTTTTGTTTTTTTTTTTGTCTGGAAAGTTACCTTTCTCATTCCATGGATGGATCCAAAAGGAGACATATCTCCTCCCAAATTAAAAACAGAGGACGTGAAACACCGGCGTTGTGTAAAAATTTCGAAAAACAAAAAAATGTTTTGATCGCTGCACTAATTGGCATTCGTACTTAAAGACAACCCTACTCAAAATCTTGCTCTGGATCCAACACCATCCTTTTCTCTTTACTACTGAATATTAGGCACCACATGAAATTTGAAAAAAAATCAATGTCTACCACATTATTCATGAAGTCATTTACAATAGTCGCATCGAAATTACCTAGTCTTAGGTCACAAACAATACCCAATAATAAAATAAAATTTTGAATTACTTTATTTTTGATGGGTGGGCGAGGACGTTTTATGATGCTCGAAGGGCAGTGGAAAATGAAAAATATCGGGAGCCTCTGATTTTAACATAGGCGATTAAATATTTCTTTGGGATGAACAAAAGAGGCACTGAACTAATTATACCTTCATTGAACTAATTACACCTTTAGTAAAAGTTTAAAAATTAAATTTTTTTTGGAAATTAGAATATCGCATATTTTGTGCATGTGAAGATGTAAAAAAAATAAAATATGTACTGAAAATTACGTCTAAGTTTATATCCTGTACTGTATTCGAATAAGTTTCACCTGCGTCAGTAACACCAATAATTTTTAACGAAATCACAAAATTAACCGCGAAGAGGTGTGGACTGTCGACTGTAGTGTTCCTCGTCGTCGAAATTTTGTCGACGTCAGGCTAGCGTAATAGGTAACACAATAATATTCACTTCAACAAGAATATCATTTAATTATATTGGTTAGTTAAAATATTTTGAAATAAAAAATAACAACAACAACAACAACAACAACAACAACACCAATAACCAAAAACATGTTAATTTCTACTGAAATTGATCCCTCCAACGTTACCTTCTGCACCCTTGGATACAAAAATTAATGCCCTTCGTTCTGTGTGATACTCTATACTCGCAGTGGTGGTTTGAAGGTAAAAAAAAAATCATCTTAATATATTTGCTCTAATCACGCTGTGGGTGATCAATAAATAAAAAAAATAAATAAAAAAAATAAAAAACACAAAAAACATCTTTCCTATCTTCCTTGTATCGTATAAGTGGAGGCATTAATAATATTTGAAAAGTTAACATGTTTATAATACAATGTCTTTTTAACGTATATCTACGTATTAGGTGCGAATTTTCAAGTAAATGTCATACCACTTGTTGGAATTTTTTAATGACGATTATAGAAAAAAATAAATAAAAAAAACGAACAAAACAACAAAACAAATAACAAAAACAACAACAATATTCGAATATTTTACAGGAAAAAAAAAAAACAGAACTTGCTATGTCACGCCTACGTATTGACATCGTATAAAATGCTTAATTTCAAAAGAAAAAAAAAAGTTTTAAAACATCGATGTTAAACAAACTGAGAGCAAAATAAAAAAAAACTATGGCATATTTCATCAACTACTAAAATAATTTTTTTTTCTGTCTTTGTCTTTCTTTCCATAAGATATTCACGGTTGAATTTTATTAAAAGGGAGTCTTTGTCATAAAGACCTAACGGATCTTATAGAGGGAAGCTGGGGATACATAAATTGAACATTTCGTCTGTCTCAAAAAAATAAATAAAAAGAAAAAATATAGAAAGAAAGGAAGAGAAACAAATAGAAAAAAAAAAATTTAATTAATTGAAAAGAAACTCGGTTGGGGTAAAAATATGACAATCGGAATTAATTAACGACAGCGGGAATTTATGAAGAGTCGAAGTTTAATTTTTACAATTTTTTTTCTCTTTTCTTTTTTCTTTCGTTTGGACCAACGGGTGATACCGACAGGGGTGTATGAATGTGTCAAAATTCATGCTGAGATGTCTTGTATAAACAGTTATATTGTGAAAGTGGGTGTAGATTTTTTATTTTTTTACTCTACGATTTCGATTGGTGAATATAATATTTGATCATTAATAAAAATAAGAAAAAAAAAGAACGATTGCTTCCTGAAAAAAAAAAAAAAATTAAATTAAATTGCTGATATGGTAGGTACAATGCATTTTGAAACCTTTGTGAAATGAGCTATGTACGTGAGTCGAATAGTGAAATTCGAATGAAACAAAAAAGTAAGTAATGTTAATCTTTTCTCTTTGTATTGTTAGGCTCTAGGTGCACAAAAGCCATGCAGTTTCTGCAACCTATGAATAGCAAATGTTTAAGATCCTATACTGGCTACCAATAATTTCATCAGAAGTGAACGTCCCGTAAGTGTTCTGTGCATGTCTAAACATCTTATCTGTTGTGTAGGCAAAATTTTGTAAAACATAAAAAAAAAAACTGACAAAAGTATTGTAACACGTAGATTACAAAATCACGATAGGATAGCAACAGAGTTGGGCAAAATTACAGTCACAATATCTTATGTCTAGATCATCTCATGAAGTTGCAACACAGCTCCATGAACTGCCAAGAACATAAGTAAATTTGTAGACTAACTTTTGTTTTACATATTTGACAAAAGTTTCATAGCTATGGATGGTTTTGTTCACATTTTGTAATGAGGCTTTTAAGGATCTTTTCACAAAAAAACAAAATAAGAAGTACAAGTGTGTTGCATGGAAGATCAGCGTATATTGAAAGAAGCAAGAAGGTACATACATAATGGACTGACAGTTATACACCACGTAACATAAAAAGCCAACTCTCGATACACAAGGTCTACTTTCAGTCTGTTGGTCACAGATAATAAATTAGTGATGCTTAGCACTAAACGCGGGTAGTATTACATCGATGGAACTTTATAATATAAAAGATGGACCAAAAGGGTGAGGTGGAGTGAGGTGAACTATACTCAACATTTTGTAAAAGATTTTTTTCTAATCAAAATTATTTGAAAAAAAAAAAAAGGAAGAAGAAAATCGAACTAATATTGATTCCATTTTGAAATATTGCTCTCCCATTGCGACACCCTTGTCCTAGCTTGACACATTACTGTAGCTTCATTCGCTGTTGGGAATTGTGTTTAAATTATTAAACATATAAAATGCTTCTCTTTTTTCAGATTTCAATTATTTAATTTTCACTCGAAGCATTTCCTCTTGGCATTCTATCAGAAAGCAATCTATGTCTCCAAAATCAGACATCTGTATTTAGAGAATTTATTTTTATGTTATTAAATTTAGTTGACTCACCAATATACTTCAGTTCTTGCTTACTTAACCATGAATTACATAAAAAATCACTTCAAAACGCACTTGTACTGGTGCCGACTTTATAAAATTGTTAGGGGTTGAAAATAAAATGTGAATATATTTTCTTCTCTAAGGTTAAAATTCAAATTTGATATTGAATTTTAAATTTATTAAAAATTTAATACAGAAACGTAGGAATCTATGTAGGTATTGCTGACAGGTACAGTAAAACCTGATAAGTGAAACTTTCTTATAAGAGTAAAACCTCACTAAGTGCAAAATAAATTTTGTTCCCTTCATCTTCAACCAATTGTCAATGCAGGCTAAATTCACTACTGCAAGTAAAAAAAGGTTTCACTCAAGTTTGTAAAACAATGAAATTTTCAATTTAGGAGGTTTATCATTTCTTTGAAATGTGTCATTTTAAGGGTCTTTTGGGGAATATCTGAAAGCAGTTTTCATATGATCACATAATATGAAAGAATTCAAGTTTCACTTAGAAAAGTTTCTATTCGCTTTTGAGAGACTATGTTTTCGATATGTTTTGGGAATTTTGGTTTTGAAAGATCTACCCAGAAGACTTTAATCGAGCTCAAAAATTTCAGTAATGTTACAGATAAATGAATAAAAATTTCACTTTGAATAATTTCAATTTTTCTCAAAAAAGTTTCATTTGTAAGGTCTTTTGGAAATTGTTGTTTTGAAATCTCCACCTTAAAACCTGCAATTAAGGTTAATTGGTTTCGATGGCGTCACACAACTGTGATAGAATGAACGTTTAAATTTGAAATGTTTTGTTTATGCTTTGAAAAATTTATTTTTGAATGTATTTTGGAAAGCTTATTTTGAAAGAGCGATGAAGTCGCGGGATATCTGCTTGTTACTTATAATTATTTTATAAGCCAAAATTTTCACAAAATTAGTATGGGGTGAGTCATCGGCTTAACCTTAAAAAAACAAGTTGATGCTTATGTAAATTCCTTGACTGTATTTTAGGCAGTGATGTTTTCATAGGGTATGCACCATTACAAGCATATGCTCTTACAATTTTGTTGGAAAATCGTGAGTATTCTGAATATACTTTCAAGCAGTTTTAAAAGAAGAAAAATTACGAGTATTTAAAAAGAGATCAGATGATTTTTATTTTTGCACGGTTTTTGATTTATCTTGTAAAATAAAACTATGAACGAACTGTAATTTTAATTTATTTCTTATCATTGATGGCTTTTCTCCCTTTATGACCTTAAAAAAAATATTATAAAATACTTAGCTCAGAATAACGTCAACAAATTTTTGAGCACCTCACTGGATTTAGGTAAGGTATTAAAACGAATTTTAATTATTAAATTTCTAATCGCTATTAACACTATTGTATTTATCTCAAATTTTAGTTAATTCTAAGCTTGTGGTAGCCGTCCAACTGTTAGGTTAATATCATATGGTAACTACTTAAATAGTAAATACTTTGCCACTCTATACCTGTTGTTTCGGATGAAGTTTACTCACATATTAACATAGAAAGGAAAGAAAAAGATCGTAGAAAATATTACCTCTTAATAGGAAAAAAAAAAAAAAAAAACAAAACAAAACAGTATATTATGTCCAATATGGTTCGATATTTGTTAGAAACCTTTAAGAAACAGGCTGCGTACGTGATTCGAATATTGAAATTCAGATTCCTCTTTAGTTGGTGGATCTTTGTTTGCTAAAATTAAATATTTGAATCACAAGTTAAAGACTGCCTCTCGCTTCATTAGTGCTAAGCATTTCGAGACGCTTCTGCAAATGAAGTTGGTAGAGATAGTGTTTTCTCACTGGCATTAGTTTTTTTTTCTTCCTACATTTAAACAAGTTCTAAACCGTATGAAAAAAAAAAAACTATGAGCAGAAAACGTGCGTCTGAAATCGAAATGAAAGTCGAAATTTTTTTGCTGGAGAAAATTATTTTACGAACAAATTTTTTTACTAAGCCGCATGAGTGAGAAAATCGATTAGGAGTTTTTGAAAACGAAGAAGGTGTTAAATTTTAATCGAAAGCACGTGAAAGACATCTTCAATGAAGAAAAAAAAAAGGAACAGCAACTGATTATTTATTATATTTAATCAACGAGTTGAAACGAAAAAACATAGGAGAAAAAAAGGAGAAAAGAACTCTTGCGCAGCAAGATTTGCAAGAAAAAGTAGATTTCTTTGTTTAGAAATCACCTCAATCACCAACATTCTTCTAATGAAGTAGGTAATATATAAAATATTTATATTTTTTGCAAAAAATTACTAGTATCACACAAATACGATGCGTGCGATAAAATATAATGATTCAGTATCATGTTTTCAAAATATTTTATGAATGAATTTTTAATTTTTGTGTCACAAATCATTATATTTTTTTAAATGAAAAATTATTTCAAGTTGTAGCTACCATGATTTTGGGAAATAATTAGATGGTTCTCTTTTCTGTAGTGACGAGAATTGTGGATTATATATTATATACATATATAACAAAAAAAAAAAAAAAAAAAAGAAAAAACCAAAAAAAAACCACAATTATATGTGAAAAAAACTCGGCGCTTCGCGCCTCGGGAGGGGGCTCCGCCCCCTCCACCCCCCGGGATGTTATTACTTTGAGCCTGACGGCTAAAATGTAAAATACCTGACCCTTCAGGTTTTAGCCCCCTCTCTCTACGCGCTTATTATAATGTGTGGTCTTATATACGCGCTACTTTTGGGTCGCTCTTTCCTGTCGTTTTTTGGCTGGGGACCCATCGCTAAAACCTGAAGGGTCAGGTTAAAAATCTCCCACATTGCAAAACGAAGGATAGTGCATTTGTCTACGTTCCGGTTACGAAAATATAAGCGGAGATTTTAGTGCCCGTGTTCAAATCTAGTGTTCGGAAGCGGGTGGGGATTGGGCGAAAATTGAATTTTGGCCGAGATCGAGTTGTTTTTATGTTAAACCGAGTCTCTTTTTCTCGATGAAGTCCAGAAAATACTATTATCGGAAGGGTAAAAGAGGGAAAATTACACTGAATAGCCAATAAGATGGGAAAAAATTGACCAATTAAAACCAAAATTGGTAGGTCTGGTCCTTGCGTAGATAATACTCTTTGTACTAAATTTCGTGACTGTTGATAGAGAATTTCAACTTTTATTGAGATAACATGAAAAATTAGCAACTCTAACAGCCCCCGGGAATGAATCGTAATATCAATAGAAACAAAATTTATAATTATGTTAGATATATTTAAAATAAATTTCTGTACCAAATTTTGTCATTATAGCTTGAAAACTGTTCCGTTTAGAGCCATTAATCTGCCAAAAATGCAACAAAATCGCTTCTACCAAGCGTAACGTAAAGTCTGTCCACACCAAAAATAGTAGGTAATGTCCTTGGTCGAAAACACATATGTATATTAAATTTTAGACTTATCGATTAAAAATTACCTTTACGTTGTTCAATAAAAATGCGTGTAAAGGGACCAACTGGACGGTACTCCCATTCCTGGGTCTGAATATTCAGGCAATATTAGAGAGAGAGAATGTGAAATGAATGTATAGTGAACATACTGAAATATTAATTAGAATTAGCAAACGATATCACAATATTTTACTTTTTGCCCATTCAACATACTATGTTGAATGAAACAAAATGATTCACTATGATGTTTTATTGTAAATTACATTCCATTCTCATAATTATAGTTGATTTTGTTTTTCTATTGGGCTATATTATGAACGAGTAATGACCGAATGAGGATCAATTTTTGAAGTATCAGACTTTGTTTTTTGTCGTTTGATTATGCCAACGTTTGAAAATGCAGCAACTGTTTAATTGTTTCGCCTCTGATCCACGATCCGATCGCAAATTATTTATTGTTCGATGGCAACGCATGACACAAGACGATGATCCTTTACCTTGTCCCCATAAAAATCATTTAATAATATGTGCTTTGTTACAGAAGACGTAATCTATTATCTGCGTTGAAAAAGGTTACGTTCGGCTCTGCGGTGTTGCATGCATAAAAAGTTAATTATTGATTAAGTTCTTTCTTACAGATATGCCAAACCTAACTCTCGGATAGTATGAATCTTTCAAATGTAAGAAATTTTCCATTCCATCTGAAGCTAATACTCGCACGATTATCATCTAACACAATCTCAGGAACTAATATTCTAAAATTAGGCTATAACATGCCACATCTTGTAGGAGTTTGTTGCCTATTGGTTCAGTAGTTTCCGTGAAAAATGTAAAACATAAATAAAAAATTTCTGGAGAGTAGCAAGTCGCTTGTGTTGCTTGAAGTATCTTCTTCGTATTTACGGCGCAAGGTGTTACGAGCGTCTTTAGTACATTGCATTAATTTAGGTTTTAGTTTTAGTTTTTTTGTTTTTATCCAGTTCGCTTGCAAACGGGGTATTAAAATTGACCTCATGGAAGATTTAGGGGTGAGGATGATGAAAATTATCCGTTTCATGAGAAAAGAAAATGATTCGTACCTACCATTTTTTCATTTTGACCTAATTTTATTTATATGTATGTATGTATCGCCCGAAATTTTGTGTTCACGGTTCTATAGGACTGAAATATTTTTGTTAATGATATGGTTAATTGTTGATAGTGTTTTTGTAATTCATTAACCTGAATCTAGTAATGAAATGTAGATATATCGATCACCATCGATGTAAATATCGAGCAATTAGGTTTTCTAGCAAAGCATTGTTGCGCTAGAGTTTTTTTTTTAATTGCAAATAAAAATTGGTAAAAAGGGTTTTATAGTGAAATACTGGGCTGCGCTATAGTTTTTTTTGTGGCTCTTCTCTCATTTTTGTCGCACAGTTAATTCATTACTAAGTTTACAATACCTAAATGTTTGAATATAACATAAATTGATGCTAATTCTACATAATTTACTGTCTCTCAGGGAAGGCAAATGCAGGGGTTCTTGAACTGGAGGAAGGCGCAAGCATGCTTCAGGGGAGATGTGAGACACTCGAACAAACAAGAATAACGAAAATACATTAAAAAAATACAATAGCACCGCTATTTGTTGATTAGGTGGCGTAGAGATGTTGCCTTTAGACTAATGGATATATTACCAGAAAAAGTTTAGAAACCACTGCTTTAGTGACAAATTTTCCACTTTTCACGAAGAGAATCACAGATTTTATTCGAAATTCACATAATCCTCTGACGTACATCTCTTTACCGATGAACTGTTGTTGGATAATTCGGGAAAAAAAATCTTAAGCAACGTAATCTGTAGGTAAAAAATGTAGATAGGTAAGCATTCAACATTTTCTCATAAAATTTCAAATAATGTGAAAAAAAAAAATATACACCGACGAGAGACGATAAATTACATTATTTCATGTAAAATCGATATCGCCGTATGCGTTCATTTTTTCAGAATATAAAGTAATTCAAATGAACAATTTTCCCTGCCAAAGTTTACTCAACTCATTGCATATACGACCGGTCTCATGTGAGAATTGAGTATTTCTCTTAGCCTAACCCGTTCCAATAGAATGTTACCATCTACATTCGTTAAAGCCTACAGGATGGAAGCGAAAAGCTTCTTTTTGTTGGTTTTTTCACAAAGGAGGGGACAAAAACGAAAATTGACGATTGCTATTTTTGAAATTTCATTTTTTTAAAAGTAACAAAAAACAATAATGGAACTGTACGATTTTCCAACCATGGTTCATGCAACTGGCCAATTATTCCAGCTCTAAAAACATTTTCGGTGGAGTCGCCCCTGTAGCCATGTCCCTGAATTCCTACAAAATTTATAGGTATGTACGTACGTGCAGATTAATGGATACGGTAAACTGTACTGAATCTTTGGCAAGGCATAAGAGTATGCAATTTTTCATACATGCAAACGACGTGTGAGGCTTCACTTATACCCAATTGTAATGATATTTTTATATCATTCGTATCTAAATTAATTCGTCTATTCTAAATTCGTATTTTCCTATACATCATTCTCCATATTTTCGTATATTTATTCCTCCTTTCACTCTCACCTCATTTCAGACCAGTTCAAACTTGTCTGATGACATCACATTCTGTTCTCTATCAACTCTTCTCATCTATATTTACGATGTCACATTTTCTACGAATATATTTCAATACCTTACACTTATTCCAATTCCTATTAATTTCTTAAATGCTCTTACTTTACATCATTTCTACTACATTTCATTGGTTTTATCCAAATTACGTTTTCCTTAAACATCCAATCGTATCCATATCTCCCACAACACCCAATTTCTGTCACTCGAACTTCACCCTTAGTTATTAGTCTAATGTTCTGTACAATTTATTCTATTAATTTCATCTTAACCTGTAACAACCTATACACGCTTTTATAATTATTCAAAATATTATACACTTAAAAAAGTGTGCTGGCTATACTTTATCTCGAAAATTTTAAATTTTTTTCGCAATGAATATTATGTTTCGTATTAATCTTAATAATTCTACTACAAAAAAAAAAAAAAAAATCGAAAATCGTAATTACTAAATTAATTTATAATGCCGTCCTAACGGCCTGTGCTCTTAATTTTAACGAAATATAAATAAAAATTAACGTTCAATAATTTACATATTAGTTTGTATCAGATACAGTTAAAATTTTTTTTCCAAAACCTGCTGTGCCTGAATAAAAATTATCGCGGAATAGTTTTAGTTTCCACTGCATCGTTACGGTCATCGGGAAGAGCAGAAAATTTTGATTATTTATTCGTTGGTACGTAGAACCGCCAGCAGCGTAACCATAATCGTATCGCACAAATAATAACGTCTTCATTCGCACCTTCTCCTCGCATTTCCCTCGCTAAAAATTTCTAATCCAATTTTCATCTCGATTGTAACACAAACGTCCGTTCGTGCTGCCACATATTGTATATATTATTTCGCTGCATATCAGCCTTCTGGCAGCCACCTAAACGGAGGAAACATAATAATTGAGATTCGATTTTTGGTGAAAGCTATAATGCCACGAACACATAGGTACACCTACCTACCTACCTAAATAAAAACGTCTGTAACGATCGAATGCGTTTCGGGTTGGAGTGCGTCAATTAGCGAGTAGAATTTATGCATTTTGACTGGACCAAACGATTCATCTTTCTGCTCGCTTGGAGAATGCGTATGCCTATAAATATTGTCCGCAGACCTCGACGTTTATATCGAAGTTCTTATTTTCTCATTAATGTTAAGCGGAAATAGCTTCGTGCGCGCATGCGCTGTGCACGAAGAATGAGAAATTCATTCCAGTGGTACGAAAGCTTTTACTCTACGACGTCATCATCTATTAGTTAAATTTGGTCGTATGGTACCTACCAAAATGTGGTACCTAACTTACGTAATTAAATTACCGAACTAGTGTACTTGGCGGACGATATTTCGAATCGATGTAAATAGTCTACGTACCTGTATCAGTCTAAGAAACGCTTACCTAGGTTCGTGGTGCACGGTGATATATTTGATATTATTCCCACTGCATTAGCCCTACATGTACGAAATTCAAAGAGGTCGAAGTGAGGTGTGGAGCATAGGGGAGCTGAGGGCATACTGTTATAGTTGCTAGGGCATTGCCTAATTGCACAAACTCATATCAACACTTGTACACACCCTTTAGGCCAATATTCCATTATCAACCAACTTCAACAGTGAATTACCTTTGCTGATTTAAGAGCTTGGAGCAGAGTGAGGTGCCGTGTAATTTCATTCACTTTATTACTGTAGTGTATAAATGTCTAGATTAAAAGTGCATACACAGTAGTATCAACAGATAAAAGTAGAAATCACAAGAAAGCAGGTTAGTTATGGACATGCGCTGTATTTTAGGATCGGAGTAATCAAATTAAATGGAGACCAAGAGCACTCATTCTCATCTCACACACATTAATTGCACAACGAAGGACTTGAAAAAGTAATTAACACATAACAGGGAAAATAGTGGTTGTATTAAATAAATATATACTAGAAAGCAGTGCATGAACATATGACGCAATGTATTACAAAATGGGTAACCGAAAACATGTTAATCAAAGAAAGTATTCAAACCCCCACACACGAGACTCTTGCCACAAGACGCTTGTCAAAATTTAGTTACACGAACTTTCAAGAAAATACAAAATTCAGAACAATTGATTCCATTTGAAATGAAATCAAGTTGTAAAATATAAAGTTACAAGGAATGTAAAATAATTTATTCAAATGACAATGGTATCAAGAACAGAAGTGTCCAGACAAGTAAAATAAAAGAGAGGGGTTTCAGAAAAATAAAATTAAAGTGATCCGAATTTTTAGGGGGCCAGCAGTAGGTACCTCTGCTATCCAACATGAGTGCTAAACAGAAAAAGTAATTATGAAAAAAAATAATGAAAATAATGAAAAAAAGTAAAATTTGGTCTCACAGGCTACATCACCATGCCACCATTTGTGTATTAACTATTTTAGCATTGTGAGAATTAATTGTATCTATATCCGGATTTAAGAGACGCTGTCCTGGGTCAATCAAATTTCTATTAGATGGGTAGTAATTATATTCAATTGTGCGCTCTACCTCACCGTAGTTACCCTTTTCCACAAACAACAAACTTTATCGATGTAATATAGGTAGATATCAGCCAATAATATTATTATGTTGTCATGGAAAATTGTATACCACCCTGGTTCATTACACTTCATCAATGTTTATAAAAAATTCATCCCATCATATCGACCCTAAATATGTGTTGTCTTCATTCGTATTCGCACATCGTTCACCTTTGTCCTTGACACTTATTGTAGATTTTAACTTTTGATCAAGTTATGAGTAGGTAACTTATTCCTGCATTGTGCTCTTTGACGTGTCGAAAACCTTTTCAATTAGATTTGTTTAATGTGGGCCCTAGATAAATGATATAGGCTCTGGCCCACACAGCACACAGAGCTCCAACACCAACTTTTGGAAAAAGGTTATCGCATTTTAGTACCATACAGCATACAGTGCATAATCCCTTTTCAGGTGTTAATACGTACCAATTCCATTATAAATTTGCCGAAATTCAATTGAATGTTCAGAATTTCTGTGAGAAATTTACAGTGGTCTACCGAAAAATGATTCTTGTTGTAAAAATGTTAGAGATGACATGTAAGGTCGCCAAAAAAGGAATGAAATATCAGAAAATCTGGCTCTCATTCAATCGGAAATCATATTTATGTCTATTTGATAAAATTTGAAAAAATTTTTAATTTACCCAATCATAACTACCGATATTAACAGCTACGCATCGAAAAAAAATTGTTTCATTTTTCAACCAAATTACCACTTCATTTGAAAGTGGAGGAATGTGAACTGTGGTTCAAATTGGGATACTAAACTGAAAAAAAAAAGATCACAGTCACGTCTCCTCTGTCTGTGTCACTTATTTTTGAGCAGAAAGTAAGGCAGTGGTTATGAAGAAATAAAATTTTAATTGGCAGTAGGTTACAACGAAGCAGTCAAACAGCCCCAGTGTAAAAAAACTCGTAGTTGTTTGTATACAGCAGAGAATAATCTTTGTAAAATTTAGCAAAATAAAGTTGAAAAAATGAATCCATAGTCGACTACGATGTAACGTTTTCAGAAAATGTATTCTGCGCCAGTAACAGACAGGAAACAGTAAAAAAATTATAGACCATTTTAATTGACCATTAGGTACCAACGTTAGTAATTTTTAAACTGTATGGCACAAAATGTGCAAAACTACGTAATTTGACACCGGAATTTTTATATAGCCGTATACACTTTTTATTCGCCACCCAAACTTCCTACCCATAAATTATTATGATTCACCAATTTAGTAGTATTCTTCTGCAGCAAAAAGTCTAAATAACTTATGATTAAATTTGATTTTCGATAAAGTCTATAAGCACACCCTTTTTTCCCATTTATTCAAGCATTTTCTTTTTCTTGTTGGTATTGATTTCTACACATAATTTTTAAAAATTTCATGTTTTTTTTTTTTTTTTGCAATTGTGGGATTTTATTTCCATTATAAACATTAGGAATTATCGTGCCTTCCTTTTTGCTCCATTATTTAATAAGCAAAATAAAATTTATAAACTGTAAAATCTTTACCGTCCAAAATAGGTTGATGAAAATAAAAACAGAAAAGAAAGGTTCATTGTAAAGTGAGAGCAAGGGAAAAAATTATTATTTTTTAATATAACAAATATATATATATATATTTTTTTTACAAGTAGGAGAGCTGTCGTTAAAGACTCAAGAAGATCGTTTACATTTTACCGTCGTAGTCATCAAAGTAAATTAATGATCTTTTATTAGTAAGAAAATAGTTTTGATGAATTAAAATAAAGAATAATGTTGATTGACTGCTGTTTGCTCTTCGTAAAAACTGACAATTATTATGCTTGTCGGCTAACTTGTATTAGATAATACTTACTCGCCTGTACCAAATTTCATTTGTTTTTGTCAACTTTGAGTGAAAATAAAATAATCAAATTTTTTATTAATTTCATCACTCTGTATGGGGCAATAACTCCGAAAGGAAACTGTGGAATATGAACTGATACATACGAATATTTCCGCCAGTGGAGTCACTTGTTGACAAATACTATTTAAGTCTACATGCTTTCCTAGTGGAACTCAAGAAAGAGCTAGCATAAAGAAATTATACTGCGGCAACTGCTACTTGGTCATGTATCAGTTTTAAAATTGGACCTAGGATATACAGTATTATAGTTTCTGAATTAAATTTTCTTATTTTTACAATGCATATCTTATTATCAAAAATTATTTTGGAAACATATTAATTCGGAAAAATGTATTCGGGAAAAATTGAATGAGAAGACTTTTTTTAATGAAAAAACTCATTGGGGATCCTGGATTGGGAAAATTAACCTCCTACTGAACACGTACATAATATATATATTTTTAACAGCGGTTGTGTAAAGTGTAGGACCCAATTTGATTCTTTTTTCATTATTTTTTTTTCGTTTCTTGTGCTCATATGACAAATGGAGTTACTTGATGTTAGCTAACAAGAACTCAAACCACCATCTTATTTCTGTTGCCTTAAGCTCGTCTGTTTTAAATTCATATTTTGTCACTTATGTTTTAGACATCATGTCTCCTACAATGGCTTCTTTTTCATATTTCATTTTTTAAATTCAACTCATAAATTTATTTATTTTTGAAATCTCTTGATTAATCATGGTGCTAGTTCATGGTTCTTGCCTTTTAAATATGTTGGCACCTTTCGTTCTCCATATATAATTTTATGCACCATTATCATTTTCTTTTTAAAATTAATTAATGTGGAATACGTTGTCCTGAGAGATATTTGCACAAGAAGGTCTTCAACGGAGTTTGCGTGTTCTGCCACTTCGTACTTTAAAGTAGGGATAGCCAAATCCTCGCCAAACACTGGCAATTTTGTAGCCAGTTACGAGAATTTATATACCAAATTTGGCACACGCACACAGATACACATACATACGTATATGTACATAATTATGTCATACGTTACATTGTTTTTTGCCTCCTTTGAGGTGATAAAAAACGATGTAGCGCATTTGGTACCGGGCCATGACATCACCAAGATCATCATCAGGTAATTGATCATGGCCCATGCAATGTATCTTACCTGTACGTACGTACAGGTACGAACATACAAACGCACAAGTGTGTTTATGTTTTACGTCATGTTGATGATTATTGCCAGCCTTTGGGCAGCGACTGTTGTTGAGGGGTGCGAGTCCCTAATACCTCATACGAGTGATGTCCCCACAATTAATGTATTGGATTCTTTATTCTTATTAAAGTTAGTCATGTGCTCTTTTTCAATTTGTTTGTTTGTGTTTTTTTTTTTTTTTTTTTTTTTTTTTTTTTAGTATAATAATAAAGTTTTCTAAAATGTGTTAATTCTTTAATTGAGTCCTTCATTGTGCAAGTAATGTGTGTAAGTGAACCTGTGTGCACTCAATCCTCATTTAATTTGATTGTTTTAGTCATCATAAACAACATGTCTGCACCCAACAGGCACTCTTTTGATCTCCTTTTTTGATCATTATTACTGCTGTGTCTGTGCTTTCTACCTGGACTTTCACATGGACATGTTCATCATTTTTTTAACCTATGTGTTGATAGTTTGATTCCCTATACCAGTAGACCAACAGAACCATTTTTAAGCATTTTGTAAGAGGAACATTTTTGTTTTCTAGCCATAAAAAATTAATCCTGAAAGTTATACCGCTTAACTACCAGACAAAACCTGTAGATAATTATATTCATTGAATATAAGTCAGTCTTGAATATCTTAATAATGCAGTTCATTGAGAATCTATACTTGTCAGTTGATTTTTCAAATCAGCACTTAGTTTTCAGGGCCAGATCCCTATCTTGAAAAATTATCATTATATTCACCTTCAATTTTTCACCATTACTTCGTTTTTGCTAAATTTTTGAACTATTTATATTTGGACAAGGAGATAACAGATAGGCAACCATTTGTAGATAACTTTACCTTGACAAGAGAAAAATTGGTTTACCTGGCTTCAAACCACAATTTCTGTAGCAGTTTATGCACTTGCTGATATTAAAACTGTGGCGGCTACCACACTGCATCGGCTGTATATGCTTCTCCCTCATTCAATGTCACCCAGCACTGTGGCCGAGTTAATACGGTGCTGACTTTTGGTAGCAGTAACGATGGCAAGTTTTAGGTATTTGCTCAATATGGGTGTTTGAATCCCAGTGCTGTCTGAATACCTAAAAAAAAAATTTACAAATTACCGAGGCTGCAAAGGAAAATTAAGTGCAACTAACATAAAATTGCTAAAAGTACCTATAAGGAAAATTTTTATTACTTTTATACGAACTGATTTGGAAAAAAATTGTGCTGAAATGGACCAACATGCTTTAACTGAATCTGCTGGGTAAGTAGTAAGTAGGTACATCTGTTATAAGGATTAATTAGTATTTAACTACCTTTGTGGGTACCTCAAATGAGAATTGGTGTAAATTTTATATGTCTTATTTGAAGAACTGACCTTGATGAAATGAAACACCAGTTCTTTGAATCATAAAACAAATAAGAATAATTTCCAAAGTAAACAAGATCCAGTTAGAAGACCTAGTGGACAATTACGTACATATAGTGTTACTTTGAATAGTGGAAATACATGGGAACAACCAGTTTGTGTACCAACTGTTGTGACAATAGGTGTCTGTTATTGGGAAAAAATGGTCAATTGACTTAATTGTACATAGGCAGATTTTGATCTTGACAAAAATATTTTCTTTGTGAAAGGAGTTTTCCACTATTGAATGGTGTTTGTTAAGGGAGATTTCACTATATTACTTACTTTTCTGACATTAAGCTGCCAGTATGGGGAATAGAACCAATGAAACTACAATCTCTCCCACCAAAAACTGAAAATATTACCATATAACAACCCCAAATTTCTGATATAAATGGGAAAGATATTCATTGTGTGTTGACTGCACAGTAATCTGTCAAAATACTGTCAAATAGTATGATCAAGTAGCCAACTTATATGCAGATGCACAAGGTACAGATGGAGGTTAAGTTTGCAACAGGGAATTGATAGAATGATCAGGCAATCCAATAAAATCTACACCACTGCTGCCAATTTGATGCTCGATGCAACTAGACATCATCTTGTTTCGGAGGATATGGTTAGGAAGAAATTTCAGTTCTCCTAAGTGCTGAAAGGTGACACCGAGGTGCATGTACAAACCAGTGTGTGTTATTATAGGCCTCTGGATCAGGGAATTAAACTGCCATTATTATTATCTGGCCAGAGAGAAAGTGATAAATGTTACTGTATTGTTTACACCACTGCCGATGGTAACTGGTTGAGATGTTCTTTATATTTTATGTGGTCTTCATAATGAGTACCAAATATTAGTATTCAAAATTCAAAGATGATGTTCAACTAAAGATAAGTGCTATTAAACCAACAAGTACAGTAGGTTCTGCTTAATCCATTCACTGGATAATTATTGACACATTTGGCCTATTCTGTTTTATTTAAAAATTCTATTTCACAAAAATACATGAACATTTTCAAATTTAATCTACAACTTTTTTTTGATCTTGTAAATTCTTGAATATGTACCATCCACAGACATTCCCCTTTATCAAAACGATTCCTTTGTCATTCCTCAATGCTTCACAAATCTTTATCTCTTACGTTTTTTTCCAATTCCAAATTTTGTTCTATCACCTTTGACGTATTTTTTCCTTTTTCACTTCCCACCTTCCTAGCAAAAGTTTGTCCTTGGAGTTAGATAATAAAATTCTATATGCATTGTAAATCGGTTTACCACCACTATATTTTTTTTCTTAGCTGACAGATAAGTGATTTTGCACTCAAACTCTAACTTTTTTCTGTCAGTCACTTCGCTTCAAATTTTATATTTGTACTGAAAACAACATGTTCTTCCATTTTAGTTTCTCGGGCATGTTTTTCTTTTTCATAACAATTTATGACATGTGTTTTAACATAAAAATGTGTTGATTTCTTCTACTGGGCAATGGGAGAAATTCGGCGATGTAATAAAATGGTTTGCGGTTAATTGCTGATCTGGTAAGTCTTATTATAGAATTAAATACAAGTGCGGTGAAAAAGGTATACTAAAATCGCCTATACATGGCATAAATTCAAGTCCAAGGATACCTGGCAGAGTATCCGACTGGGCAGTGGTAATTCTGTGGCCACTGTACTGTACAGGTGAGTATACTAAAGTCCGTGATCTCGTGGAATTTTGAATTGTGAAATTTTGTAGGAACTGAAGGGGGATTGTTGTAGAGGCCCCCTCAGCATACCACATTATGACCATTACTTACTTTGGCCAAAATTGCCTTAAATGGATCAAATGTATGTTAGTGTAGTCTAGACACATTTTTGGACAATATGGAGGAGAAATTGGGAAAAAATTTCTCAGGATAGCAAAATTAGTGAAAACATGTGTAACGAGAGAAAATGTTTTGGTGAATCAACAAAAAATGTTTTTCTCAACTCATACACCAAAAAGATATTATTATTTAATTAATTTTGGTTAACAAAATGGGAGATTACCAAATCAATTGTGAACATCAAAAATGGTTTTTATTTCTTCACCAAGTGCAGAAACAGCATAGAATGGAATTTTTTCTCAACTATTTGATATTATTAGACTTGAAGGTTTGTAGTACTTCAACGTTGAGTAAAGGCAAAAGTAACTGGCGGAATATTACACACCAGTTAGAGATAATTAAATACGCAACCATTATAAAGAAAACACTCATGTACTGCACCAAGTAATAAAGTTTTATTAAGAGAATTACAGAGAGATGTTTACTCCATAAGAATACAAAAAGTAGAATGAATAACAACAATAAACAAAGTAAGACGTAGTAGTCCAGGGTATATTACAGCAGTGTTGCCAACTAGTACTTAAGCAATTCTTTATGTTCTAAGAGTTATTTATTTCTTCATAGCGCCAATTACACTACGCAGTTATTGTTAAAATGTCACTATGAAAAAGAGCAGTTTTACATGGTGATGTCTAAATAAACAACAAAGTTCACTTCTTCATAATGTTTAATTATTACCTAACATTATGTTTATAAATGAAGTTTACCTGTTTAATTAAAATGGTAAATAATAATCTTTTTGGTGGATCCGAGCTCCTACTGCAACTATGCAACTTGTTAACAATCACTCACTCTGCTAACTAGTTAAGTAATAGTTATTTGTAATATAAATGTAAAAATTAGATAATTTTGATCATAGTGTGAATTTTGCAACATGAGCCAAAGACCAGTGCTGCAAATCACACAAGTATGAATCACCTACTGTGCATGTGTGTCACACTTTATTTTTTGCAACACTCTCCCCAAAAAAGAGGCAAAAATTGGTTATTTTTAGAACTAAATAACAATAGATTAAAAATTTTATTTTTTTAACAACAAAATTTCCTAACCCCACTCAGTCTCCGACCGCAGAAAACTTACTGAAAAAAAGTTTTTATGACCAATTAATTAACTTAATAATTTTGCTTTAGAAAAAACAAAAAATAGAGAAAGTAATTGAGCCGTTCAAGAAAGTGGTCGAGCCATGTGAGAAAGTCAACTCGAAAGTGCGCATGCGCCAAACAATATTACTTGTCATCCTATTGAAATTCGCTACTTTTTGTTTGATCAAGGTCCATTAAAAAATGAGTTCTTCAGTTGGGTATTGCAAAAAATACTATTTATGCAGTGAAAAATGAAATTATTAGCTAAAATTATTTTAACACATTCCCAGTAGTATAGATACCAATCAACAATAACTGGTGCCTAAAGTGAAATGACAAAACTGTCTTTGTTTTGGAATTTGTCCATTCTTCATAGCAGTGTTCAACAATAGGTTCAATTTTCTTGAAAAAAAAAAAAAAAAAATTAGGCGAAATAAAATTTAATTAGGCCTAATATTTGACACATTACCTATTCATTCCGCAGATCGTAGCTGAAAAAATTCCTAATGTCCATAAGTTCGTAGGTAAGGTATTAATTTTTCGTATAATCGTACAAATAAATCATTTTGAAATTCTTCCAGAAAATTAATATTCACATTTAACGAAGCTTCAATTACCACTAAATCCACAAGTCGACCACACTCAGTTTATTTATGAATTGCTTATGAAAAAAAAAAAAAAGTTATTATGTAAACTGACGTTTTTTTAAGAAAACGTAAGAATTTTTTCTGATGTCAGTATTAACGAATGGGAAGAAAAAATAGTAATATAAAAAAAAAAGTAAAAAAAATAAATAAATAATCAAATTCAGAAAGTAATTTACGAAAATTGCTACTTTTTTACTTGGATTGTAAAATTTATAGTTTGCTTGACTTAATCAATCTGTGATATTAGATTCCATCCTATTTGCATGAACGCTTAAAGAAAAAATTTAAGATTTAAGTCGAAAAACTGAAGAAGACGAGGGTTAGAGGCAAAGGTCGAATTGATTTTCACGCTGACTTTTGAGGAGAAAATTTCTAAACAAATATTAATTTCGATATTATAAACATCTACGTAAAATATCGACTACCCCTCATGGTTTTGGGTAAACAAAAAAAAAAGAATGAAAGGAAAAAAAGACTAGGTATTATTGAGAGAAAAGTGAAGTTAAACATATCGAACGAGTTTCGACTAATTAATTAAATAAAAAAAAAAAAAATTAAAAAAAAAATTAAAATCGTTATGTACAACGTTATCACATTCGATACAATCGTATAATATTATTACGGTGATTTTCATTCTTAAATGTAAGTAAATTTTACTTATTTGTAAAATTAAATTTAAAATTAAAAAATAAAAAAAAATAAAAGAACAAGTAGTCTTACCTACCAATCGTACAAAATTTCGTAAAGCCCATTAGTAAAGCCAGTGAATTATTTATTTTATTCGGCTTTTTTTCACCTTACCTACATTAACAAAATTCAACTGAAGAAATATTCGAACCAGCAAGAAAATAAAAAATAATAAACTATGATTTATTGGCACGAAATTATAATTACATTTGACTAAAAATTTATTACATATTTTTTGAATAAATAATCCTTACGAAAAAAAAAAAAAAAACAGAAGTCGACTTTTAATGTAAAAACATAGGTAGGTACGTTAGTAATTTTATTTCTCTGTAGGACTTTTTGTTTCATTCTATTTGTGTGCGCATGTATGTGAATGTGTTACTCTGTTGTGTGGGTAGGTATGATACTTCATAATTCATCAATTTCGTAATAGAATATTTGAAATAACTGCGTTATTTTTGAAGGCTACTTTTCTTCACTTTTTTTATTTCATACAACGCAGTTTTATTGGAACCAAGTAACTTTCTTTAAAACTGCTAGTGTTGATAGGGAATATTTTTCTTTTGTAGTTTAAACACTCCTAATTTCACAATTATCATGATGAATAAAAATTTACTATTACACGACCAAAACCAACTTTACTTTCAATAAGTAGAATGAAAATTGGTTTTTCAACACAATTTCCAGCTTCATTAATTTAGCTTTAATTTAATCATAACTAGAGAAAAAATACGAAAACGATCACAATTTATGACAAAATACACTTTTGGAAATGAAGGAATTTTAAAATCTACCCCGAGACTTTCTAGTTTTAATTTTTTTTTTTTTTTTAAATCGATACCCTCTCATAAGTAAAATCAAATTGATAATACCTAACGGTAGCGATGTGAGTAAAATGGAATTTCTTTAATAACTGTGGGGATTAGAAGACTACTCGTATGAGGAAATAGGCTCGACCTATCGACGACAGTCGTCACCTTTGGTGACCAATATTCATGCCTTGCACGTTAAACCAAAACAGAATGTTTGTTTGTTTGTACTTGTCTATTTTTGCAGATAGACAAGTTACAAATCTCAGTCCCTGACAAATCGATAGAAAACTATCTCGGCGATGTCACAAACCGATACAGAGATGCATTCTCCGTACTTTACCATTGCCATAGCAACTGTAAAGTACAATGAATAATTTACACCAGTGGTGGGCAAACTTTTTAGGGAGCAGGCCAAAATCACAAAAAATATCATCTCGCGGGCCAAGTTTCAAATTTTATTACAATAATAATAATAGTCAACAAATACACTAAAAAAGATAATGATGAACCCGAAACAATATATTCATAAATTTAATATATACATAATATTTTATTTATTAGTGTGGGATGAGTGTAGCTGTCCCTGCAAAGCCAAGAGTTTTTCATACTCTGGTTCTAATTGGGATGAAGTGATGCGTAAAAGTGAAGCTAAGTGGAAATCTGTCAGTCGGTTTCTAATACTATTTTTTCGAAGTTTCATAGTTGAAAAAACTTGCTCACATATGTAGGATGAGGCAAACATGGCGATGATTTTTTGTGCATGTGATATTAAATTTGGGAAACTGGATTTAGATAAGGACTCGTAGAACTCCAGTTTAGAAAGAATGCTGTGTAACTTTAAAACTGATTTTACAGTTGAGCTCCAAAATTGAAATTTCTCTTAAAGTGTCGCAAACTATAGCCTTTATCATATTACTCGATAATATCTGAAAACATTTCATTAAGCCCCCTTTTGGAACCTAAATGGAGTAAATAATTGATTCAGCCATAAATTAGGCCCAAAATTTGAACTCAGCTCCCCAAAAATTATATCTCACGATGTGTTACTTGATAATATCTGAAAACATTTAATTAATCGCCTTTGTGGTCCAAAAGAGGCAAATAATGTTGACACAATCGAAAGTTGACCAAAAATTTTAATTTGGCATCCCAAAATATGTAACCTACATGTGCACCACTCAATTTTTGTTTTAATTTCCTTGAACCACTTTTTGTGCATCTAAAAAGCAATAATTAGGCAAAACACACGAACATATGAGTGAAGTAGGAGTAGGGACACAGATCACGCAAAACTTCATGTAAAAATGTGAAATGTTGGGTGAATTGGTACAATTGTTACACACAAGTTTATTCAACCTACAATTAGAATTATGTGGGCAAATTACTAACGCAGTCAGTGATTTATGAAGTTATGAGTACCTACCTTCCATTATTAAGATGAAACATTACCTCCATATAATTAAAGTTATCGAATGCAATTGCAAGAGAACTGTTAGTCATAAAGATATGAAATTTTTGTCAAACATTATGACGTATATTAGATTATGACTCTGTGAAAATTTGGTTTAAATCGTACATTTATTGTTTGAGATATCACTGAAATTCTGTTTTGATTGATTAAAATTACTGATACGAATTCAGTCTATAGTTGAGAAATTTTTGAAATATCTCCAGAACCAATTGTTTTATTTTAAGCAAATTTTTAGAAAATCTTAAAATAATATATGCCAATGTCTCGGGAAAATTTCAGCTTCCTGCATGCAATCACTCTCTCTCAATTCATTTCAAAAGCGTTGATTTATTACCTAAAACTTGCAAATATTAAAATAGGTAATCAAAAATGAGCAGCAATAAAACTTCTACACAATTGAAGTTATCGAATGCAATTGCGAGAGAACCGTTAGTCGTAAAGATATGAAATTTTGGTCAGATATCGACGTATATTAGCTTATGCCTGCAAAAATTTGGTTTAAATCGTATATCTTCGTGTTTGGGTTATAACTGAAACTCTGTTTTGATTGTCTAATTATAATGATATGAATTTAGTCTATATTTGAGGAATTTTAGAAATATCTCCAGAACCAATTGTTTGATTTCAACCAAATTTTCACACAATCTTTATACGCCAATGTCTCAGACAAATCTCAGCTTTCCACATCCACTTGCTCTTTCTGTTGGTTCCGAAAACTTTGATTAATTACCTATAATTTTAAAATATTAAAATAATCAAAAATGAGCTTTAATGAACGTAAACACAATTGAAGTTATCAAATGCAATATCTCAATTTCCAAAAATTGTAGAAAAAGTTCAACAGAACTATAACTTAAAATCGTCAAATTCCACAATATAATTGCAAAAAGGGGTCAAACCTGCAGTAAAATGGTAGAAAATTGAAAGTAAATAGGTAGTAAGAAAGGAGAAAAAACGGGTAGGAAGCAGGTAGCAAGAAGGGAGCAAAAGAGTTTCAGTAAGATCACAATTGGGTAAAAATATTGTAGGAATAGAGGAAACAGTAAGGAACAAACAAGGACCAATATAGAAACAACCAAGGAGCAACAGGGTAGTGGTAAAAATAAAGTGTATAAAATGGTATTAAAAATACCAAAAAAAAATATATATTGTCACTTTGAGGTGAAAATATTGCGACAGTGTAGCAATCAATATGTACAATGAAATATAAAAATTGACACAAAGAAGAAGAAAATATTTTGATTTAAAAATATTGCCATAATATACAAAAAATGACATTAAAAATACCATAAAGAGGTAAAAATTTCTGCCACATCCATTTCTTTATGAATTATACTTTTGCCACGTTGTGACAAAATTACCCATTGTGTTAGTTCTGTTCTGTTCTCTGATTGATTGAAATTTGCCTCATTGTGATAAAAATTTGGTCATTTTTCTCTTGAGGAAATTTGCCACATTGTAACACCTGCTTTGCACAATGGGGCGTGCGCACTAACACATTAATATGCGGATCAGAAACCGTTCATCTTTGATATATTTTTAATGGACTCATTGGAGATATCTTTAGTTCAGTGTCTCTGGGCAAGCACCTACCTACAGGTAACTAATATATATATATGTGTAAAAAGAACATTCTTCTTTTTCGAATAACTACAATCTCACACTTTACTCTTGTTCTTTCATGTATTCCTATTTGTAATTCGACACAATTCGACTATCTAATATTTACCATTTCCAATCATGTTATCTTTACCTTACGTCATTTCATGTATTTTCGACTTGACCATCTTATTGTTAAATGACATCATTTTTGACCATACTCAACATGACTATTTCCCTTTGAAACGAACATCGATTTCATTTATCAAACTCATTCATTCATTTATTCGTCCGTTAATCGTCATTTCAGAAAGACAGATAATATTCAGTCGTATCTTCATTCGTTTCTTTGTGTATAATAATCTTGAATTTTCTAATTTCACTACCGTTTTTAATCGTGTCAATAAACTCTGTTTTTGATTACGAGTTCACGAAACTTTATTTACGTGCAAATTAGATCGAGTGGAATACCTGGAAACGAACTTACAAATTAGAAAATTCTTCTTAAAATCCGAAATTCTTCTTTTTTCGCGATGGCTTTGACCAAAATACAATTGTTAATAATGGCTGAGGGTACCGATAAAACAACCACAGTGTATCTAAAAAAAGTACGACTGTTTGGAGTTGGAATATGGTTTGCCTTTCCCGAAGAACTACAAAAGGCCACACTCCATAAAGAGCTTATGGCCTTGGGTCCACCAAAGAGCGCTGCATCAGTCCTACATTCAAGGAGACAATACAGGACAATCAATGTCTCTATCCCTCCTGACGTGGCCAAACTGTACCTCAACAGCGACGAGAACATTGTATTCAAGGACTACCTGCTCCCAGAATTTTCACCCTCCGACAAAGCCAAACTGAAAGAGGATGCCGATCAACCCATGACCACCTCAAAGAAAGACAAGGATGAGTCAGTGACCAGCATCATGAAGCACTTTCTCATAGAAAAATTTTCACCCAAAAACAAAAACGTCATCGCTTGGTGCGACGCCTTTGAAAGAGAGTCACAGTGGTTCAAGTTAGATGCCCAGAAACAAATCGAAGTCTTCAAAAGCTGCTTAGAAACATCGATGGCACAGTGGTTCACCATCAACCAGAAGAAACTCAGACTAAACACTGCATGGTCCAACTGGAGAGCAGATCTGATAGCCACTTTTGCAGACTCCTCCTGGAAACCAATACGGTACGCCTACAACTATAGATACATGAGCGGTTTGTATATAGAATTTGTTGTTAAAAAATAAAAACTTTTGTTAGAATTAGACAGGAATTTGCCCGACCTTGTGATATTAGATTTAATTATTTTGGGACTTCCTGTCCATATCCAAAATTCTTTTTAAAAAAATGTCCTCACGTCTCTTCGGATTTTGCATGACAAACTAAAAAAATTTGAGACGGAAGACAAAAATAATGACCAAAATAATAAAAATATAACCTTTTTAATTACAAATTAAACTTCTAATACAAACAATTTCAAAATTATAAACAAAAAAAATAATAATAATAACCAACATGAGAGAAAATCAAGCGGTGCAGAAAAGAAACCTTGCACTAATTGTGAAAAAAGAGGCTTTTCTGAAAGGTACCACCGGAGGCTCTTTGTTGGTTTAAAGATAAGCCAAATAATAAAAAAACAATTAATAAATTAGAAATTGAAAACTCCGTATCCGATGATGAAACAAAAAACTAAATCACCCTTGCTGATTAAAATAAATTTATGCCTTAACGATAGCATTTTTTGAAAAGGAATTTATGATTCAGGTTCGAATATTTCTATAATCAATAGAAACCTGATCAATTCTATGAAAGTTAAGGCTTTTAAATTTGTTAATAAATCTTTTCGGATGATCAGCAGGTATGGGAAAGTTTTAGGAATAGCCAAAATAAAGTTAAAAATTTTTTCACAAAATAAAGAAGTTTATGTTTTTGTTCTTGATGAAAAGGAATTTAATTACAATTTTTTAATAGGTTTAGACCTAATTCGAGAATTTAGTCTTTGCCAAGACAAAAACTTGAAAATTTTTCAGAAACAAAAAGATAATAATAAAATTTTTTGTGACAAAAATATTAATTTAGAAAACTGTAACTTAAAAATTTCCAAAACAGAGTTAAATTTAGAACATTTAGATGACGAAAAGAAAAAGAAATTAAGAAAGGTCATTCAAGATTATGATTATGTTTTTGCAAAGAGTAAATACGACGTCGGTAGAGTCACGGACTATTGTTCTGTAATTAAGCTAACCGAACATAAGTATGAATATCGCAAACCATATTGATGCAATATCATCGACCAAAGAGAGATAGAGAGCCAAATTTTGAAGCTTCTTGCAGCTGACTAGATTGAGGAGTCAACCTCACCCTTCGCTGCTCCTGTGACTTTGACTTACAAAAAAAATGCTGAAGGTGTGAAAGTAAAAAATAGAATGTGCGTCAACTACTCAGCATTAAATAAAATAATTGTTCCCGAGAGTCAACCATTTCCCCATATTGAGGATTTAATTGTTAAAGCTAGAGATTGTAAATGGTTTTCAGTTCTCGATATCAATAGTGCCTTCTGGTCCATTCCCATAAGAAAGAAACACAGATACAAGACAGCCTTTGTGACACAGACTGGGCATTACAATTGGAAAAACATGCCTTTTGGATTAAAGACTAGCCCCGCAATTTTTCAAAGAATTTTAAGAAACATATTAAAAAGAAAAGACCTAGATGATTTTTGTGTGAATTACATAGATGATATTTTAATTTTTTCAAAAACATTCGAGGATCACATAGAACAATTAAAAAAACTTTTCACATCTATATACAAAGAAGGGTTCAGACTTAATCTGACCAAATATGAATTCGCACACAATAAAGTAAAACATCTGGGTCACTATATTCAAAATAATGCTGTTCACCCCATTTTTGATAATGTATTACTGGTTTGGGACTTCACAACCCTAAAAAATCAGAAAAATGTAAGACAATTCCTCGGTAAAGTAAATTTTTATCATTCATATTTACCAAACTCATCAATAATTTTGGCCCCTTTACACAATCTATTAAAGAAAAACACACCTTTCATATGGAACGATAAATGCGAGGAAAGTTTCAAAAAAATTAAATATTTATTATGTTCCGAACTGTGCCTTGCGATATTTAATCCAAATAGGGAAACAATTGTACAAACTGATGCCAGTCTGGAAGGAATAGGTGCAATTTTGAAACAGAAACAAGATGACGGCTCTTTCAAACCAACTGCTTTCTTTTCAAAAAAACTTAATGAGGCCCAGAAAAGAAAAAAAGCAGTTTTTCTAGAATGTTTGGCCATAAAAGAAGCCCTTATGTACTGGAGACATCGACTATTGGGACTGAAGTTCAAAGTTTATTCTGACCATAAGCCCTTAGAAAATTTAAAAATTAACACGAAATTTGATGATGAACTTAGAGAATTAATGCTTCAACTGTCCCAATTTAATTTTGAAATAGAATATGTGCCGGGAGAAACAAATAATGAAGCGGATTGTTGGTCTCGCAATCCTATTTTGGATCATTTTGAGGCCTCTTCCGAACTCAGAGTCGTCAATCTCATAGAAATAAAAGAAATAATAGAAGATCAAAAAACGGCACTTAACGATTTTAAAAAACTTAAAGATAATAACGTAATAATGAAAGACAACGTAATGTTTTAAAAACATAAAAAAGCAAAAGAAAAAATTATAATTTCGGACAATTTTGCAAAAGATATAATAAAAAAAAACACATTTACAATATGGACACATAGGGTCCAACCAAATTCAGTTAACTTTATTTCCCCTTTTGTATAATGAAAATTTTAATAAACTCATAACAAACTTTTGCCAAAATTGCACCGTCTGTATCAAGAATAAAAGCCGAATACCTATGAAATTCGGACATCTTTCTTACCTTGGACCAGCTAAGGAATTTTTTGAGTATATGTCCATAGATACTAAAGAAGGTTTTGCCAAAAATAATTCAGAAGATAGATACTGTCATCTATTAGTTGATCACTTTACTCATTTTGCCTTCACACTGACCTCCAAAATTCAAAATTCTAAAGATTTTATAACTTTATTGAAAATAGCTCTCATAAAAGGAAAAAAAATTTCAAATCTACTAGCCGACCAATACGGAGGTCGGAATTCTGAAGAATTTAAAGATTTTACTAATCAAAACAAAATAAACTTGATTTTTACGGCAGTAGATTGTCCATCTTCCAATGGACTTAATGAGAGACTTAATCAGACCTTAGTCAACAGGCTGAGATGTAAAGTAAACAAAAATATTAAAAATAAAAATAAATCTTGGTCCCTCTTATTAAAAGAATGCGTAAATGAATATAATGACACCATACACTCTGTCACTAAATATTCTCCAAACTATTTAATGAACAATGTAAAAATTAAAGTAATTTCCAAATTCGGAGATAACGTAACTGATTTAGCAAAAGACAGAGAAATCGCATTCAATAATTCATGTAAAAACCATAATATAAACAAGAAAAGATTTGACAAAAATAAAGTTAAAAGTAATTTCAAAGTAGGGGACCTCGTATTCGTTTTACATGGTAATCCTCTAAATAAAAACAAATTGGACGAAATCAGAAATGGACCATATAGAATCTTACAACAAATCTCTAGCTCAATTTTTCAGGTTGACTCCGGCTATCAGAAGCAAGAATCAAATTTTTACCATGTTTCGAAGCTGTATCCGTCTGTTGTTTATTAATCTCTTTTGTTTACAGGGTGTGGGGATGTAAAAAGAACATTCTTATTTTTCGAATAACTACAATCTCACATTTTACTCTCGTTCTTTCATGTATTTGTGGTGTTTATTTTTGTTTGACCCACATTTGTAATTTGACACAATTCGACTATCTAATATTTACCGTTTCCAATCATGTTATCTTTACCTAACGTCATTTCATGTATTTTCGACTCGACCATCTTATTGTTAAATGACATCATTTTTGACCATACTCAACATGACTATTTCCCTTTGAAACGAACATCGATTTCATTTATCAAACTCATTCATTCATTCATTCGCCCGTTAATCGTCATTTCAGAAAGACAGATAATATTCAGTCGTATGTTCATTCGTTTCTTTGTGTATAATAATCTTGAATTTTCTAATTTCACTACCGTTTTTAATCGTGTCAATAAACTCTGTTTTTGATTACGAGTTCACAAAACTTTATTTACGTGCAAATTTGATCGAGTGGAATACCCGGAAACGAACTTACATATATATATATATATATATATATATATATACATATTTAAGGCTGTACCTATTGATTATTATGAATAAAAAAAAAAAAGCTGAGAATAGGTAATGATTACATCTTCGATGTTCAAAAGTTTGTTATCGGCCATTTGAAGCGAATTTCGACTAATTTTCAATCAACCGGATCAATACTGCGGTCATTCCCACCACACCCTGTTCGATTCCTTCTTCCCAGTGTGACAGTGGCTGGCGTCGTCTTTAGGTCATAAGCCCATCCCATTCGGGAACAAAATTCTATTTACAAGGTACCAATTCCGCAAGTGTAACCCCAATATTCGAAAGGCCTATAATCCCATGGGAATGCGTGGTGATAGTTTTGCCATGCTTCGTCGCCAAATGATATTAGCCAAGCAAATCGGCTATCCGCAGCTTTGATGTCTCTGCACAAAAATTACGAACAAAATAATAATATGTCAAGTAAGTCAATAATTTATACAGGATCCTCGAAACGAAAAAGTTTCATGAAATAATAAATAATTAGAATTGGGGTTGTTTTCGACATTAACTTTCGGCAGTAGGTTGTTATGATTTGTTTGACTCTGGTGCTTATTAGTGTAGTAGATTTCGAAAAAACTGAAGCCAAGATTTTGTAGTTTTTTTACTCTTTATTCGGCAGGGATGAAATATAATTTATTCTTATGATATCGTTGCCTCTCTTCAACGACCTCGCAATTACAAAAAAACAAATTTTAACAGATCAACTAAAAACTGATTAAAAAAGTAACAAAAATTTTTTCAATATTATAATTTCATTGATATCATAATAGCCTACCTCCATATAGCAAAAGTGAACCGACATAAGATACGTATAACGTAAGTACATAATAATATAAACAACAGACTAATTTCTTTCACTTCACTCTCCCTTATTTCATTCATGATTGTTTGAACTTACGTGGTTTTTAATTTGTTTTTAATAAAAACCACCTTTGTCTATGCAGTAACAGTTCTGTGATTACCTTTATTTTGGCATAAAACTATATACGTTGGTTTTTAAGTCTATAACGTCAGTTCGGTAGGTGATTACCAACATTTTGCCTTAAATTACACCGTGAATTTTTTAATTGACCTCTAGGAATTCTAATAATGATCGTAGACTTACTTACAAATTTTTTAGACTCGAATTCCTCAATTTTTTTTTTTTACATTTGAAAGTATCCAAAAGTCTAATTTACCCGATTTTTAAAGAAAAGCGACGGTATGTCTGGTTTTCGGTGTGTTGGTAAAAATTCTTTCACTTTCAAGTGTTATGATTTAAATTAATTTAATCACCAGTTATGACAGACAATTTTTATGCATTTTATTCTAGCCGAAATGAGAAACTTATTTTAACGATGGTGCGTATTTTATTTTAGCCTAGTAGATAACAAAATTTGTTTTGTTTCTTCATAAAGTTACTTTACGAAATGATACACCTAAACAAGCAACGAAAACCTGGTGTGATAGAATTTAAATAAATGCAGGCTAGTTATTCAATTATCAGTAACCATCTGGTGATCTTTTTTAATTGCCAATTATCGAGTGGCTACGTCATGGAACTAATAACCCTAATAATACGAAAAAGTGGAGGATTAACGAGAGGTATATGAATGCTGATGAAAAAAAGATAAAAGAGAAAAGAACGATTAACAAAGGAAATAGGAAGGGAAGGGCCGGATGGGTTAAAAACGATAAAGAGAAACAAGGAGAAAAATTGAGGAAAAGTTCTGATGTCCAATGGTCCAAACTGTAACTAATATGGAGTCTAATCCTAAACTACATCCTAGCCTAAACTAAAAATGACGGTTCAAAGTGAAGCTAATATTTCAAACTGAAAAATATTTTAATGTAAATGACGAGACTTCTTCTTTGCACCATGGTCTTGTCTGGTAGAACCATAGGTAGCAATAAAGTTGCATGCTTCTGCTCCATTTAATAGATCAATAAAGAAGGAGAGTTTGTTTGTTTCATTGCTGTGAATGAGTTCCCTATATAGAGCGATACTTCTCAAAATTTTAGTGTGTGTGTGTGTGGGGTGTATGGAAAGGGATCTACCAAAGCTGAGATTGATGGGAAACATTAATTCAGCTGAATAAACATTTGGATTCTTTTTATAATCAATCGTTAGTTCTTTGTATTTACATAATCCATTATATTTTAGATAAAATAAGAACCTTATTAATATAAAATGTTAGATATCAAATTAGAAAAAACTGGAATAATAGAACAATCTACATAGATATAGACCCCATTCAGCTGAAAATGTTTTGACAGGTTGTCAAAATGAAATGAACATTTTAATGATCCAAATCCATCTTTTCAAATACTTTTGATACAGATAAAATTATTAAAAAAAGGCGTGAGTTCCGCTCAGGCATACTCATGAAGAATTTTAATGTGTAAACATAAAATACACACACCTACACGTCATATAACACACACAAACGAGAGTTACAATTGTAAGCATTACAGTTATGCGAATCTGATAATCGTAATTCTTGTTTAGCCCCTACCATACACACTGAGGGCTAAAATGTTTACACATCAAAAACCAATCTCTACCCTCTGAGTTGGCAATAATAAAATAGTATCTTTTCATCAAATATACAAGACTTGCAATATTTAAGCCCCAGAAAGGAAAATTTTAAAAAAATGCTACAACAAAACAAATAATTTGAAACAGATGAGAAGGAACCAACCCATACATTTTCTACCATTTTTAAAATTTTTGTCACTATTTTTGTTATTTACGATCTTTATGAACCACGTAACATTATAATATCGATATTAATTTTCTTTTTCAATAGATACGCAAATTATTATTACCATCTAGAAATTTTTTAGCCCATTTCAAAAATACGCACAATCCAAATATTAGATATACCCTTAGTCCAGATGGTACCAATTAAATTAATTTTCAATTCCCAGGGACAAATAGATGAGAAAGTTCGCCAAATGTGAATAAAAAGGATGAAAATGTAGTCAGTGATTAAAGGTGCAGTTCTAAAAATGATATGTACACCGCTTACACCTATCAAGGATTATAAATTGAGAACCAAAGCATTCGCAATCTGTGACTATGACTATGATGGTTGATAATTAAACAAAAATCCCTTTTTTTCTCACAAAGTATATTTTTACTTCTCAGTACTTTTATCCAATAAAAGGATTATCATTTAAGAATGTTAGGTTTAGGTAGTTTCAATGTAAGTTATACTAAATATTTTAATTGTTTTCATGCATCAGTTGTATATAGTAGGTATCTAAACATTTAAAGATGGTAGCTTCCACATGAGATTCTATAGCCATCAGCTACTACCATGAGATGTCATCTTGTGCTTTGTTTCCAGAAATCTCAAATAAATGGTTAAAAGTTGTATTAGCTGTAGACGCACATAGTCCAAGTTTCATATTACAAGGATTTAAGGAAGTAGGTAAATTTTACTCCAGGTCTAGTGTTTACGAAAAATTTAATAAAATGTAAAAAAGAGATAAGGTAAATTTTATCGTATTTGGAAAAATTATTTTTGAATTCGAGATGCAAGGAAATTTTCAAAATGAAAGTAAGTACCTCCATTATGAAGAATATAAGATTTAAATGAACCATTTTTTCACAATACCTCATGGCATTTTTTCAATTGATCAAATTTTAAAGTTGCTTTCAAGTATGAGCGAAATGCTATCGAATTCTGTACTCGATAATTACGAAGGTGAGAGAATATTATTCCCTAGGCAAAGTTTTAAGGGGTTATAACTAAGTTGATAAACATTTTGGCATTCCTAAATATGAAATTTTGAACCAAATTAACAATTTAATGTTTCACATTCGTGATCCAAACTATTGAGCGATTATATTTCCTATGTAGAAACATAGTGCTAGGGCAACGCGCCCCCAAAGAATATCTATATTTTTTCTACACAGGAGGCAGAGATGTCTCTACATCTCCCCGATCACATACCTACGTGATTTAAATTACCTTTTAGACAAATGGTGTACTACAACTGGTTGAGAAGTGTACAAAAGGAGAGAGAAGAATGAAGCAGAAAGGATGAAATATTATGAAAAATACAGATAATAGACTCTGTAGAAGTCCTCGAAAATGAAGCTCCGAATGTACTAATTTATTATCACCAAAATTTAAGTGAAACAAATTGGTAGATCATACATAAATATAATTAATGGAAAAAATATGGGATAGGGATTGTCCAAAGATAATACTATTAAGAATCAGGTTATTGTGATTCAAGTTATCTGGTTGCAAAACTTCCTACAGGCCTATCCGATAAAAGCATGACAATGAATACCATATGAAAGAAACGTAAAGAGATGGAAAATGAAACAGTTTTGGTTACTACATTGGGTGTCCGTAGTGGCTTCGGAAATAAATGCCCAGGTTCACCTCCAATAACTTACCCATCGAATTTTTTGAGATAGAGCTAAAAATGAGTAGAAACTGTTCTCCATACTAGACCACTGTATTATGATATGCGGGTGGTATCGGAAAACTCTGCAGGCAGAAAAAAGTTTTGCCCGATCGAACCTTGTGTGAAATGTAGCCAAACAATTGTCGTATTTTAACACGAAACGTAGAGTTTAGATTTTACAGTTAAGTATATTAAAAGTTTAAAACAATCTGAAAAATCCGTTCCCCATTCACTAAAAATTAAACGTCTTTAGATCTAATTAAGATACAATGAAATAGTAATGTAAATGCACCTACCTAGGTTTAATACCTTTAGCATAAGTATATTACACATTATCGAATGAGTCTTTATTTGTGTCATTTGGTTCATTTGGACCGAAATTGCGGTGGAACATTTGAACGGAAACTAAATTTTTATTCACTTTTCACTCAAAAATAAGAATATCTTAATATCTAATAAACTGATCTCCAATAATTTACATGAGATTAGAACACTTGGAATGTAGGGCATTATCAAGCAGGTCCCTCCTTGTGTAGTATAGATTCGGTCCATTTAGGCCCAGGTCATGTTGGAACGCCGGCGGTGACACTTTTTAATTATAATCCGATTTCAGTCGAACTGAGATAATATTTTAAAACCTAACTTAGCTACAAAGACTTTCGTGTGAATACCACTCTCCCCGATATTAGCACGATCAAAATAAGCCTTTATACAGTGAATCTGATTTGGTACACCTGGACCAAAGTTATAGTGGAACACCCTCTATGTTTGGGAACGACTTTCGGAAGTAAAAAAGTTCTGTAAGACCGAAACAGGCATTCCATTTCAGGAGAGAAAGACTCCATTTGGAAAATTTCTGTAATGCTGAATGTACTTTTGATCAAAAGAAAGCTATTTCCGATACATTTGACTCTCTATTATGCCGAATAATAAAATTCGAGAGTTAGACATTAGTATCATTTTCAAAGACAAGAAGGTTCAGAAAGAGTTAAAGATTAAGGACACATCAAAACGTGTCACAATGGCTGATCAAGGAGGAGGAGATGGGGAAATTTATCCTAAAACGTCAAATGAAGAAAACATTAAAGGAAGAAATAAATGTATCACCACAGAATCAAGTTAAAAATAGTCAGACGTTCGTTGATGATGAAAAAAAAAAAGAAGAAAACTCAACTACACAAAAAATTTTGTACAACTAAATTTGGAGCTAATAAGTTGTCAGTTGTCAGGTGGTTAACGAAAAAGTTAGTTGATTTTGCCCAACATTAAAATTAGGCCCCAATAAAGTCTGAATCAACAATACAATTAATTTTATCAGCTGTGGCTCAACAACCTACGTGGTATTTATTTATGAATTTATAGGCTCAGAATTCTTTATATACAAATTTAAAATGAAAAATTATCTATTGATTCTTGCTTTGTTTTAAAACAATATCTTTTTTCATAGTCAATAGTGTTGACTAATTATTAAAAAATTAAAAATTAAAAAATAAATTAAAATAATAATATCTACCTAATGTAAATTTTCACTGAATTTTTACTGTAGGTAATGTTCAATGAAATTTCACAGCACAACTTATTTGGCGTCATGTATAAGTAAAGCAAAGGAGGTGAAATGCCACACCTTTTGAATAATTGAAATAGGTTTGAATAAGAGTAATAAAAAGAGATAATATTTCGCGCGATGAGTAATTTCAATATTGGTGCGGCATCTCAGCCTCTATGTATGTTGACCATATTAACCAATTTGAATTTTTTATTATTTCACATTTGTAAAATTAAATAATCACAGTAAAATCAGCGGAATTAAATACTACCGAAAACTACATAAAAATTGCTAATTAATTAATAAATTATCAGAGGAGATAGGACAATTCATTCCACCAATAACTGGTATCAAAATTCAAGTTAATTATTTTTAAGCTTATCATCAAACACATAATTTACTTTAAAATAAAATGCAAGGAATAACCGAGATTTCTTGCCACAAAAACTTGAACAGAATATCTGTTAACTATTCTGCACATAACAGTAATGTTATTTTTACCTCAACAGTGCTGCCAATATGACTTTGTGAAAGTGCGACATCTTTGCCAACTCGGCACCTTAAGTCTCACTGAAAAATGTCCGAAATAAATAATTTTTATGATGTTTTAAAAAGTTTTTTGACTTTACATAGTCGAAGTTTCTTAAAATATATACAAAACTAAAATCAGCTGAATGCATAGTCCATTGTAGTCCTTCAAAATAAGAAACCAAAAGTCGAACCACTGATTCGCAACAACAGTTCCCGTGTTTAATGGTCACATCAACGCTATATTTTCAAAAAAATTTACTTCCATTAAAAACATACGCACATTCAATTATCATAATTTTATTCTAACCATTTTCACAGAAGTACTTAAAAACTACCAGGTACGGCCTAATTAAATTACAATATCTGTGCATTCGAAGCGTAACTCTTTTATCACAAAAATAAATTACTTGTAACAAAATTATAGGTAGTAAGAAAGAATCACAAGAACAGAACCGATATCCAACATTTACAATTTTCGATTTCACGATTGGTGGGTATTCTATTGCAAAGTCTGATTTTCAAGAGGAAATCTGAACTTGCCTCACAAATTGAGTTATGACACTTCATTTTTGGAATTGTTTTCAAAGTAAATTTTCGCCAATTTTTTGTCGATTGGGTCAATGCTGGTGTCATTCCAGCCCCATACGTTACAAGATAGGTCTCCAGTTCGCTGTCGTCGTTTGAGTGCCAAATTGACGGATGTTGTCTTCAGATCGTGAACCCATCCCATTCGGGCACAAAATTCTATAAACATCGTACTGATTCCACATTTGTAACCCCAAAACTCCGAGGATCTGTAATCCCACGGAAATGCGTGGTGATAGTTATGCCATCCCTCGTCGCCGAGAGTTGCGAGCCAAGTTATTTGGCTGTCTGATGGTCTTATGAATCTACAATAAGGTACAAAAATTACATTATTCATCTACTAAGGATGGTAATTGCGCGGACGTTATCCTTATTTACTTCCTCTTGGGGCGTGGCCCCACATTAAGAGACGAGGTCACGGACCATCTCTGTGTCTCACATATTTAATAATGTGCTCTGCACATTAAACAAACACTTGATGCTATGTGTATCGTCTGTATCGCATATAGGTGACTGCAGAAATATTATTACAACAGGGAGTACCAACGTATTTATTTACATACTCACCGATACTGTTATGCTTTTTAACATAAATGAGTAATGAATCACCGAATTTCTCATACCTAGACATGGTTAGGCACTGAACGAGCCGAAAATTATTTAGCTTGTGATACTGCGTGTAGGTACAGATATGTACCCTAAACAAGCACAGAGATGATTGAATTATGAACTTGTATTGGCAAGTGAGACTTCTTTTCAATTACTCCCACCAAAAAAATTCCAACCGAAACACTATTGTATGGAGACTTGGACATTTATCTCCATTATTAAACAGATTTATTTTATTTCAGAACAAGTTTCCTGCTTTATGGATTAGAATAAAAATAGCTTCAAAATGTTACTGGTAATTCAGATAGTGTTTGAGGCGACTCATATTTCAAAACTGATCAATAGAAGGGTGTAATTTATTAAGAAAATATAAATTTGAATATCGTACTTTTTAGAAAATCAGAGCAAAGTAGCCTTAGATTTCTTAATATTGAAAGGGATTAAAAAAGATTTAAAATTAGTTTTTGATAATTTATACAGATAAATGTTCATAGATTACGAATATCACCTTAGTTTTATCTTACTTCCTTTTGCCTGAAGGTTGAAGAACTCTCAAATTAAGTGTTAACTATAATATTGTTAACATTGCCAAAACATCATAATTACCCATATGTACGACAATTAATTACAGTAAACATTGGCAGAACATGGAATTCATTACTTACTCAATAAGTATATTTTATCATCTCCCAGTCAAAAAGAAAATGTACCACATTTTCTTTGAATTAAAACATTTACAGTCCAAACCATCCTTAATTCTCTTGTTGAAAAGTCATAGGATATTCCTCGCCAATTAATTTTTTGTTTAATATTAATTCATTTTTCACGAACAAAGGCCTTGATAAATGTGTCTGCCTTTTTGTCACTCTTGACAAAACTAACCACCTAATTCGAGGAAAACAGAAATTGGTGTACCAAATGGTAAACCATCTCGTTATTTTTAATTTAATGTTTTAGCACAGTTTATTTTATTATCTTAAAGAAAATTATTATTTGTAAATGATGTATTACCCAAACTGATCACCCATAAAATTGAAAAAAATTAACCGATAGAAACAAAAAAATAAAACTTTCGACGATCTAGTTTCTGGTTCTCGTAGCCTAGTTCGAAGAGTGACTGCTCACCAACGTGCGGGTTGACGGTTTTAAATCCTAATCACAGCAAACATAATTTTCAAGAAAAATATAAAATTATAGTGGAATCTCCTTCAAAGAACGCCTCTTAATAGCGGACATTTTCCCTCACCAACAAAATATGTTTGGTACTGGTAAAAACATTTATATAAAATATGTAATTAGATACTTTCCAATAGTGGAACCTCCCATAGCGAACAACGGACAGGGTAAAATGGTCAAGTAAGCCAAATTTAACTTCTGAATAGTAGAAAAGTGGGGGTTATATTGGAGGATTACTTCCGCTGAAAGTGCTGACTTAGTGCCAGAAGTTCAGTATAATACACAAAAATTATTTTTTAATCCTAAAAACAGCTTTTAAGAACCAAATCGCTTTAGAAAAAGTAAGTACTATACCTATACTCGACTATTGTACCCTTTAATAAAATTAAATATATCCATTTTTTCATTTTACATTTTTCCTCCCAGTAACACAAACCTTGCAATAGCGGATAAAATGCTTAGTCCTTATCTTGTCCATTATTGGGAGGTTTCACTGAACTAAATTAATTTAAATGGTTGGAGTAAGCCATTGAAAGATAGGTTTGGGGAAACTAAGTAGCCAACGAATCGTAAATGAAAATAAAGAGGTGGTGAGATTTCTGAGCAGTGAGAAAAAGCAGGAAAGGGATGAGAAAAAGAATTTAAAGAGTCAGGAAAAGCAATGAATGGTGAGAAACAGAACTGAAGGAGCGAGGAAAGTGGGTATTAAGTAAAAGCTGTGAAATCGGCTATTTTCACCAAGGTTTAGTTTCCCTGAAAATACAACAATTCGTACACATGTTACGAAAACATTATTTTTAAATTTTTTTGAGTTATATCACTTTTCTCGTGGGTGTGCAGTAAGCTATGTGTCGGGTAAGTATTGTAAAGCATCAGCTATATTGTATTATATTATGTTACTCTTTTCCATCGAGCAGCACCAATGTTATTTATTCTCACTCGTTTGACATCTTAATCCGAAAACCTACACAAAGAGTGGGAAGCAATTCCAAGAGGATCAAGCCAATCTTCAATCGCAAAATTCATTAAATGTGCAAATTACGACTGACATTCTGAAATACAACACTTAAAAGATACGCAACTTTGCGTTGACTTCATTACAGCATAATTGACCGTATCAATACAAGGTTACTACTTTTAGGTAGGTAGGTTTCTGGCTACTGAAATTCTGCAGCTAAGTCTGTTCAGAAAATTTTTCTTTTAAACCCAAAAATTTTCATAACAGTCCTCAAACTTGAAATGAAAACGAAGAGCTTAGTATTCCATTAAAAATTATTATTTTGTTACATGGAATGCTTATAAATTCAGGCTGATTATGTGTCATTGTAGAAAAGAGTATTTATCTACTCGATAAAATATTCCGACGAAGTTGCGTAAGTACAAATATACAAGAAATAAAAATTAATAGTTAAGACTAGATTTGAGACATTCATGTAAGGTGTTTTAATCATAGCACTTTCCTCATTGTAGGGATTACTGACTCGTACGAAGTATAGGGGCTTGTAATTTTCGAAGACAGTCGCCGCCAAATAAGTGCTTTATTATTCGTCTGTATGATATTAATCAAATTCAGTATACACTTGTAAATTTCTATGTTCTTACATGTATATACATATGGGTAAGATAATACATTCGTACTATGACTAATTGGCAGATAAAAATCTCAGAAATGTCATGGAATGGTAGCAAACATTTTACATCATTTATTATCAGTGACTAATAAGAAACGACGTAATTAGATGATGCAATATCATACATATATGTACATATATGTGTCTGAATGCATGTGCTAAAATCTACTATATAAACTCAAGAAACTGGCTATAAAATTGCCAGTGTTTGCCCAGGTTTTGGCTTTCCTATATGTAAGTACAAAGTGGTAGAACATACTAATAGCTTTTGGCTACCTTCTTGTTCAGAATACTTCTTCATGACCAGGTATTCCACAGAAGTAACCCCAATGTGATTTTTTTGGTACATTGTTGGTGTCTAGAGATGCATTGTGCTTATACAAGAATTAGGTATGGTGTGTTGGAGAGTTACTCCCTTGTAAGACAAATATACTTAATTGGAAACCAGTTTTGTATATAACTACTAAAAAATATTGTGAAATGCCTGGCTGCTGTAGGTATCACAGTAATAAATAATTCTGCGGACCTAAACCATCTTGCCAAGAGTACAGATAGTGCACTGGATCACTCGAGAACAAAAACTCAATTGGAGCACTATTTTAATAGAGAATGGAGAAATAGCTCAACTTAGAGCTCAAATTGCTGAATTGACTACTGAAGTTAAAAAGAAAAACAATAACTCACAAAATAATGGTAGAAGAAACAATTGCTCAAAAATCAGGAGTAACAATAAAAATGATATGAAATCTAGGTCTAAAGACTGTACCAGAAGTTCTACTAGGGGTCAGAGTCTAACTCCCCTTAGAAGATCTTCATCCTAATCTCTGTCTCAAAATTGTGATAAGAACACCTGCTTTTTTTGTAACAGGTTTGGCATTGAGGCCACTAAACGCAACAGCAGATGTCAGTGGTTGAAGAAACCCTATAAGAAGTCTAGTTTGTTGAACTAGAGCAATGGGCCATTGATGTGGCTGAAGACCCCTTGGATAAATATTCATGATGCCTGTTCATAAAGGACAGGATGAACAGGAGATGGTACTTCATTGACTCGGGTGCAACCTGAGTATATTGCCAGTAAATAAAAATCTGAAAGTACATCTTCCAAAATACTACCTCCAAACTGTGAATGGTCAAAACCTTCCAGCTTACAGATTTGAAACCAGCAACATCGACGGAAATATGAAAATGAAAAATCAGTATCCAAACTAAGTCTTGTGACATTCAAAAAAATCACACAACAAAACAAACAAACCAACAGAAAGGCAAAAGTAAAAAGGAATACAGATACTTGCATGGCTAACTGTAGGAAAAGACATTTAGGAGGGAGTGAGGGAAATACCACAACCAATAGAACACCAAAAGAACCAGCAAAACCAGCCACCCCTTCCATCACATGCCTATAAGTTTAGGCTAACATTTCAAGTTCAAGATTCCCAAGCAAGTTAACAAAGAAAACAAGAGGCATAAAAAATGAAGTTTATATTACTGATTAGCAATTGACAGATGTAGTAATGGCCTTGAAATGATGTGATTCTCCATCGGTGCGGTACAGCATCAATCCCAAGTTGATTTGGCCAAAAAAGCCTCACTGAAAGATGTTCAATTGACCACAGATAGCTAGAGTTGAAAAATTTATCAAAACCGACAGATTCAAGCACTTGCTCAATTGCTCAGCCTGGCTAGTAATATAGTATCACATGAGATTTTAAAATTGTGAGGTTATGAAAGGCCTAATTTTATTTTTGATTTGACAAAAGTACCCCACTGATTGACGTAGTTGGATTGATATTAATAAACAACATAATTTGAAACAATACTTTTAAAACTTGTGAATCAGTACTCTAATTAGGTGAAATGATGGCATGTATTTAGGCATCAAGATCTCGAACACTATTCAATTATTAAGATTGAAACTTTGAGAACAAAGGTAAATTTACGCATACAGTTCACTTTTAAATTTCAATGTCACCAAAGGAGTGAATTTAGGACAAAAATCCCTACACAGCATGATTTGAGAGCTCAACAACTAACTTAGCCTAATGAAGTAGGCAACCAAAACCATCCGGATCACCTATCGATACCACCACCACATCAAACCGTATTCTTCCCTACATCATACGATATATTTACACCCAATGCCTGAAAAGAAAGAAGCAATATTATTGACTATTGCCAGCAAAGCATAGAATTCAAATAAAAAACTGTTGAGCAATGTACAGGCTAAGCACAACAATAAAGCAAAAAGTGGCCGAGCGAGGCTAGGCATAAACTTGCAAGAAGCAAAAAGCATATGAAACATAAAAGCGTACAGGAAATATATAAGAATTTCCAAATAATAAATAAAAAAAACTTATGAAATGAAATAAACAGGGTGAATTGTGAATGATGTAAAGATGACGAGAGATGAAAGAAAGATAGTAAATTAAGAAATAGTTGAACAAAAAATATATAAAATTATAGGTCAGGTATTTCAGTCTGAATGCTTAGTGAGGTGGAATTGAAGAATTTTCTGGATAAAGTTTAATATTCATACATAAAACTAAACATACTAAAAACAAAAACGATGAAAACGGGTTTTCTCAAGATTAAATTCTGATGTGATCATCAAATTAAATGGATAACTATAAAAGATAAGCAGGAATAAACAAATCCATGTGCATTTGTGATTAAATGTTGCAACGTGTTCTTGTTGTTAAACAAACGCAACAAACAAAAACATCAAAATAATATGATGTCAACACACCTGCCAATAATTATTGTTGAGATTGAAAATCCTACATCTCAATCTTCGGTTTTGGATATCTTTGCTGAATATGAACAGAATTTATTTAGGAAACTTTCATTAGTAGGAAAATTTTTATCACTATCCCCTCCACAAATGAAAAATGTTCAGATAACATGATGAAATGACACTGCAATCAATTAGAAATCTTGCAACAACTTTATTCGTTTTCTACCATTGCCCAGGCTTAGATTGAATTCTTCTCGTATCTTCTAAACTTTTTCATTCTTATTTTTTCATGCAAATATTGTACGTGCATACCATTTTTTCTTAAACTGTGGAAAACCATTCAGATCTCAAAATGTCATCTACAAATAATTTTCCCATCAATTCTGAAATAAAGCTAAATCTTCAATGGTCATTGATAATATGAAAAATCAATGCCTTTTAGAACATAAGCAAGAATTTGTCAGATTTGAAGATGAGTTACTAATGGACATGACCTCTGTGAATGATGTGATTAAAACCATGTCATCTCCTCTACCTCCCCTGGTCTCTCCACCAAAAATGCTGGAGGAGAACCCCAAAGTGGTTAAGCCACCTTCTTGTTCCTAACAATGAGGGTGAGAGACAGATTCCTCTTAGTAGATGAGGACCCAATGTTCTATCAACCTTCTCCCGCTGCATCCACGTAAGCTTATAGACCATCAGAGAAGTCAAACTCTCCGATGTTGGTCAACAAGAAAACATCTCACTATCCTGACTCCAAAAACCCTTGCCAACATTCTTACTCTCCATT